>JAAAKL020014014.1:507-12170 GCA_010016065.2 Carybdea cf. marsupialis auct. non (Linnaeus, 1758) | reverse complement strand
CATCAATCAGGTCAAATTTCACACAAATATCTGAACCTACATCCTACGGAAAGGTTTAATATCTGTAAAACTTGAACACGACCCAAATGTTCGATTATCGTGAAATATTACGTGAAACGTGAAAACATCTTCATCAATCAGGTCAAATTTCACACAAATATCTGAATCTACATCCTACGGAAAGGTTTAATATCTGTAAAACTTGAACACGACCCAAATGTTCGATATCGTGAAATATTACGTGAAACGTGAAAACATCTTCATCAATCAGGTCAAATTTCACACAAATGTCTGAATCTACATCCTACGGAAAGGTTTAACATCTGTAAAACTTGAACACGACCCAAATGTTCTATATCGTGAAATATTACCTCCTAAACTTGGCATACAGAGAACATTCGTTAACTGAATAATAAGATTCTCAGACTACTCCTCTCTCGAAATGTTGATGAAGCAAAGATATATCTACGTTGCGATGAATCATGCGGTAGCCCGTCATTTTGTCAATACTATAACAAGTATTCATGACGATTCCTTAAAATTATTTGTACCTACACTACGCAAAATGCTCTTACCAGGGAACCCATTACACAGCCAAAGGAAGCACCGGGGAACGGCTTCTAAAGTACATGTACTTGCCCAACATTGTTTTTTGGACAAAAAGCACAAAATTGACTTTCACCCCTACAAGCCCCAAAACCTTTGGCACCCTCCCCCCCCCCCCCCCCCACTCCCTCAAAAAATTATAAATTTGCCTTCCACACCTTCTCAGATCCTGACTGCGACCTTACGGGGAATTCTGGTGGGCAAGTAAGTCATAATGACGATTAAGAAGCTGCAGAGTTGAAGAACCCAGAAGGATGCAACGTCACAGGATTCAGTAGCATGGTATTTTACTTATATTTAGCAAGGCACGAATACTAATATTGATGTCCTGTACTGAAGATTAGTCCAACCATACCATACCATGCAATCAAATGGCTTTCAAAAGAAGCATTACGCAATAGCAAGACTCGTTTCCTTAATCATATATTACCTGATTTTAGTGACATAAATAGCTTGAACAGAATCAATGGGATTACCAATTTTGACCACTGCAGTTACAGTACCTTAGAGTCTCCTTGAAAGCGCAACTTACAGAAAATACCCTAGTCTAAGTGAGAATACATCAGATAATGCGGAGGGAAAAAAGTGATGGCGTCACAAATCAAAAGTTTTGGAAATAATAAGATTTGACTCCAGATATCTAAAGGCAACTCTGGAATAGGCTGTTCCCTAAAATACCAGACCTGTAGTATTTAAAGTAAAGGCGTTTGGATTTCAAAAATCTCTGGTCAAAACTCTGTTAATATTCCTTGGTTCCTTACGTTAGGATTCACCATCAAATAATAAGGTTTTGTTAGAGAGAATTAAAATTTCAAAAGCTGATATCTCGGTGTTGGAATACTTTCAAATTTGGCCATTAACGTTCCTATTAATAGGACTACATGAAAATTGAGTATTTTTCAAAATTGTGACGTCACACTTTCCCTCCGCATACACTGTCCGCTAAGTAATTTACTTTCGACTTTACATTACAAATCGATAACAATGTACAAAACATTTTCTTGAATTTTAAGGAATTGAAGAGCCGTTTATATTGCCCCAGTAATAACTGGATTGTGTTTCCATCAGAAGTATCTTCTCTAATGGTGTGAAATTGGTCAGGGTCTTTCAAATGTAATGGGATTTGAAAATCAGGCATATATAAATGATATTTAAAAATAAGTGAGTTTTAAATCATGACCACAGACCTTTATTCGTCAGTATAAGAAAATGTGTATTGTAATTAAGCCAGCGATGCACCAGCACGGAGCTTCTATCATATCTGATGAGGGTACGAATTCTGGTTCTGGCTGTTCACTAGTGCATATGAATCGAATATAAAATCTTCTTCCCAGATACGTTTATAAAAATATTTTGCGGCACTCTCGACTCCAAGAATACCTGAAATAAAAAAATTACAGACTATTAAACATGTTAATAACGAACAAGAATTGTATGCTAACTCAGGGCAAGATGAGTACTTGAGAGACATACTAAATTTAAACAATCATAAATGCAACATATTTCAGACCCTTAGAAGAAAGACCTGCACACCCAATCGAAGTAACGACTTCCACCGCTAGTACAACTTGCAATACCGGCAAGAAATTAAATGTTGGCCAACAGATGCAAAAAGATTGCTTGAATAAATAATTCGTGCTACAGAATTTGAGACTGTCAAAAATAATAGGCTTCATAGTATCTGAAAGCTTGTCGACAACACTCGTCTCAGATACACGTTGTTTTGAATTAAAATGTACAAAAACCTGGTTTCTGGTAAGAAGAGAACAAAGAATTCTGAAAAAAAATCCGGTGGTAGTGCCATGAATCAATAGGAATGCATTTTTCTCATTGTATCGTAGTTAGTAAGCCAAGTAAAATGGCAGCCACTTTGAAATCAAAGTATACCCTTATGATCTGACTGATATCAACTAAATTTTTTTCTTTATTTTATTTCTACTAGTACTTGCTATTCTTATCGGAGAATTATGGGGATCGCTATCACGATGAAATAAGTCTTTAATTGATATCGAAGTGTTGTATGCCTCGCCAAGAAGGTCAAAATTATAAATAGCGGAACATATTAAACTTCTCATAAATGGTGGCATACTAGACTTCACTATGATTATTTTCGAATTCAGCAAATCAATCTTGGGATATCTGAGCTTATCTTGTTGTCGAGATGGCATACAAATTTGTTGCACATATTGAGGTTAAAAAATCATGTTTGTGTTTAATTGCACTTTCCCTGGTCCGAATTGTGGGACAATCTAGTTACAGGTGCCCAAGCTTAATGGGAAAGAAAGAAAAAACTCGGGTAAACAAAATTTGGTCACATATGCACGGTCCTCCGATATAAAGGTTTTGTTTTTTTAACGTCAAATAAATCCATCCTCACCTACTAAGAGTTTTGGGGGATAAAGAATTTCAAATACGAAATCGAAGGATATATATGTGAAATATGTTTCCAATAGGATTCAAACACAGGCCGAACGCAATCGCCGCGTGTCGCTCTACTAAATGAGCGAATCGACAACATACTTTGCTCTAGTCGCCACATTAGCTCCCAAAACTCCGACCGTGGACATCGACACCCAGCTCTGCATATTAATCTCTCCTAAACCCATTTTACGTTAAAAGGGGCATTTGAGAAGAGAGGATTCGAAAAGCCAAGTTTGAAGAGATACTAGAGAAAAATTAAAATGAGTGATTGAGCAAGATGCCGTGATTTGTGTGGGTCCCCGATTCGAATCCAGGAACTGAGGAAATTTTCACTTTTTTCTAGTATCTTTCCGACTTACTTATACATTAGCAGTTCTATGGCGATAAAAGAGAAGTGACATACAATCTAGACTTAAAATACGATGTTTTAAGATGTTTTATGTTTTAACTGAGGATGTTTTAAATTAAGATGTTTTAAATAAAGATGTTTTAAATAAAGATGTTTTAAATTAAGACGTTTTAAATCAATATGTTTAAAATTAAGATGTTTTAAATCAAAATGTTTAAAATTAAGATGTTTTAAATCAAAAATTTTTAAATTAAGATGTTTTAAATCAAAATGTTTCAAATTAACATGTTTTGAATAAAGATGTTTTATATTAAAATGTATTAAATTAAGATGTTTTAAATTAAGATGTAATAAATTAAGATGTAATAAATTAAGAGGTTTTAAATTAAAATATGATAAATTAAGATGCAATAAATTAAGATGTAATAAATTAAGATGTTTTAAATTAAAATATTTAAAATCAAGATGTTTTAAATTAAGATGTTTTAAATAAAAATATTTTAATTGAAGACGTTTTAAATTAACATGTTTTAAATCAAAAAGCTCTACATTAAGATTGTTTTGAATTAAGATTGTTTTAAATCAAAATGTTTTAAATTCAAATGCGTTAAACCAAGATGCTTTAAATTCAGATGTTTAAATTAAGATGTAATAAATTAAGATGTAATAAATTAAGATGTAATAAATTAAGATGTAATAAATTAAGATGTTTTAAATTAAAATATAATAAATTCAGATTCAATAAATTAAGATGTAATAAATTAAGAGGTTTTAAATTGAAATATAATAAATTCAGATTCAATAAATTAAGATGTAATAGATTAAGATGTAATAAATTAAGATGTAATAGATTAAGATGTAATAAATTAAGATGTTTTAAATTGAAATATTTAAAATCAAGATGTTTTAAATTAAGGTGTTTTAAATTAAGATGCTTTAAATGAAAATATTTTAAATTAAGATGTTTTAAATTAAGATGCTTTAAATGAAAATATTTTAATTGAAGACGTTTTAAATTAACATGTTTTAAATCAAAATGCTCTACATTAAGATTGTTTTAAATTAAGATGTTTTAAATCAAAATGTTTCAAATTCAAATGCGTTAAAAGATGTTTTGAATAAGGTTGTCTTGGATTAAGTTGTTTCTTAACCTCCACTTCAAGACAAAGGAACAAGGAAGATTCATTCCATTGAGTACCCTTTGAATTTTAGCCTCGTTACAAACAGTTACAGCTTCCATTACCTCCATTCGTGTTACATGCTTGTTTCTGATGTTCCATTTGTTTGATCCACCAACTTACGATCCGTATAGTCACCAAACAACACTGACTCATCTCGGACTTCATAGGTGAGACTAGCAGTGCCATTCAGTCCATTATTCTTAGCATCTTTTGGGGTGCGAGACATTGGAACTGCAATATTAAAATACAGCGGAAATGTTGATACAGAAACCCACAACATCTATGCATAATGCATTAATTAGTGAAGGTAACAAAAGCACTGCACATAAAGCTCTCGTTGACCTCCAAACGCTATCTTTACAAAATTTTGGATAAAAGAAACCTTTCGCAACGTTAGGAAGAAAAATGACAGCAGAATGATTTAATAAAATATAACATGATATATGCGCAGTGGCGGTTTTATGGGGAGGTCAACAGGGCCATGGCCTGAGGACCCGCATCTCTAGGGGGACGCTTCAATGCTCAAAAAACAGTATATGTCTAACTGCCCATATTAATCATATGGAAGTGAGTGAAAACGTGAAACTCTTCCCCCTGGAGGGAATACAGGGTCTCCGAAATGTCCGCAGCACGATCATGTCTAAACTGACTTGCAATGCGTGACATCATCAGACCCCGCAAAATATTTCAACCCAGGGCCCCACACACCCCGGAGCTGCCACTTGACATGCGTTGCCTTTCAGAACCATCCACAATCGTTCTTCTGGCCAGTGTGACTATTTTTACGTTCCTTGTAAGACCATACACGTAAATGACACCTTACTGTACCAGATCAGACCAAGCACCGCTAAGCATTGCAGGTAATTAGTTTTAAAATTTCTAAATATGGCAGATATCAGTTACAATTTTCTTAGCATGACATGAAACTAGTTATACTAGTTTTATTCGTAAACACAAGACGACAAAAGCTACTATCTAAAAGGGGGGTTGCATAATGAAGTTGTGTAAAACTTGAAAGTTCTGATTAGATGGTGCAACTAACTTGAAGTTTAATACGGGTAAAGACAAGTGCCTTGGAAGGCGAGTGCCCTTGCCTCGTCATGTCGCTGTATTTCATTCCAGTGCGTGAAAGTGACCTAGATAATGCAATTCTAATCATCTGTGACCCCAACTGAATTATTTCCTAAGGATAACCGTTCTATCCTTACCTTTTTCTCCTTCTACGTTTTCTTCTAAATTCTTTAAGGTCTCTTGAGTTTCCATGCCTTTTGTCTCTTTAAGCAAAATGCATGAAATCGAGGCAAGGATGGCCATGGCCCCCATGATATAAAATGGCAATTCGGGGCTGAAATGGCTCAGCCAAGTTGCCACCCATGGGGCCACAGCCGCACCACAACGACTGACTACAGACAAGCATCCCATTCCTTGGGACCTGAAAAGAAATCAGTAAAGTTAAACGTCGTAAAAGTCAATTTTTAAAAATTTGTTTTCGTTTTTCATTTAAATTAAATATTCAAAACATCGGACCTCATAGAGATACAGACATGGTCCAGCTTATAGTGTTAAAAATTGTTTTTCACTATTACTATTTGTTGAAAGTGCGCTAGGTGCCGCATTTCCATATATCTCGAGGTCAAATGTTCAACCACTACATTTGGCAAATTCCCTTTTCCACCCAAAAAAGCTCCTTTTCACACAATTGAAGGAAGCGGAGGATGAGGACGAGCCATCACAGAAACTGGTGCAACAAAACTCTAACATTGTTAAACACACTATGCACTAATTAAAGACCTGAGTAAAAGGCTACTACAAACGTTATGCACAACGACATTCCGTCAAAATGCAAGACTGACAAGACAAGATTGTACCTTTGGTATATGATTGCAAAGCCCCGTGTATCGTCCCATGACTTACATCCTTCCTAGTTCTAATAACGAAATTACTGAATAGGGACAGTAGTGGAGTCTGGGGACAGCAGCCCTAGTCTATGATCATCACATTCAAGGTTCCAGCTTTTACAGCACTTCCAAATTTCATCTTTCAGATCCTCCTGCACTCTTATCCCCCTACATGTTGAAGGATGAGCAGCAATTCTAATCGCAATCGCCATGTTTGATACAGCCATTACGATGTGAAGGCTGTAAAGAACACCACAGAAAGTTAACTATTATAACGATTTTAGTGATACTTTAACTAAAATCGTACGGCACACTTAAAAATAAATTAACATCGAGTAAAACAATTCAGACTGAAAACAAGGGCAGAAACCAGAAATGAGTTATGTAAAAGAACAAATATTTTAAATTCAGCAAAACTTTTAATTACAAAAGAATACATGTTCAGATTAATTTTTCTAATTCTGATGAACGAAGGCGTAAGTTAAGAAATGTAACAACAACTGAGACGTTGTTACCGTCATTTCCTGCATTGACATAAACGAATCCTAACTAGTGTGGGAGCTCTAGAGATATTTCTTCTTTACAATTCACATAGAGGTTTTTAACGAACGGAAAGGAGAGCGATGAAGTGAAAAATTTATACTTGTTTGCGCTCCCCTCCCTTCTCAACTGGAAAATATTATAGATATAAATATATATAAACTAAAAACGCTGACTAACTATAATATTGTAAAGTTATGATATCGATTCACTGCTACCATTTCCCATGCCATCATGGGTTTTTCCAGTTACACTTGCAAATGTCGCAAAGGTGAGATAAAGAGGAAAGTTCTCGTAGCACCAGGTGAAGTAATCGGTCTTCTGTTCACTTTTCTGATACCCAAATACGTCCAGCACAAAGGTAAAAAGGTTTCGTTTACGTGCAGCAAGACGGTGAGGATATAGATAGTTAAGTGCCTACCTTGAAGAATTAAGACGTAGGTTCAAGGACCATGCACCATGCCCGCCGAAAATTTGGAACGTCATGACGCTATACACATAAGTTATCGTATCAATATTACCATTTTCTGCCAGCATTAAAATGGCAGTATCCTCCTATCACATTTACAAAAGTGTAAAAGACACACTCTAGCCTTTAAAGAATTTCAAGATCGTCATACCAAAACATTTCCCGGAAGCCAAAATATATAAATCAGTACTAAGTACATGACTCTTACCGCTATTAGGCAGCGAAATCAATTGTCGTCAAGTTTCTTTATAATCGGGCTCTAGGTATTACAGCCAAACCTTTGGGACTTCTAAAGGAACAGGAATGCTAGCAATTTTTCTTCTAGTTTCATAAGTTTCGTGTGGATTTTGGGAACGTAGCAAGACCAACACAGGAAATGGTAAGAGTGTTGTGAGGGGCAGACAAAAAGGAGTGCAATAGAAGTTTACGTACAAGAAGTTTCCAACTTGCTGAAAGTGCACATAAAAATTGGCAACTGCCCATTCTTAATGAAGAAATGTAATGTGGGAGGGGTACTACACTGGGACACCAAGGACGATTCCGGCGAAAAAGGAAGTAAAGCATCCATAAATCACAGCCAACTTACAAATAGACGACGGTACGAAGCAAACTTGGCACAGCAAGTGACAACGTCAAGTAATGGGCAGTCGCAACGTCGCGCCGCTGCTATTAGTGACAATGCTGTGAAACCAATGATTATGTACAGTGGCCAACCTAAAATATCGACACGAAGGAACGCGACTAAAGTTTAAGGTATGTTTAGGTCCTCGTAAAATTTTGAAATATTTTTGTTGACAGTGATTGTTTGCGCTATTTCTGACAGTCACCACATCAAGACATCCAAACGTTTTACTTGCGAAAACTTGCAAAGAATAACTTATTGGTGCACATGGTACTATGGCTACCCCCTCCGCATGCTCCATCGTATCTATATAACTTGGAAAGGCATGCAGAAGACTGAATTGCAATAGAAGAACTGGTGGAAGGAGAAACGTAAACGGGTAACTAGTACTTAGTTACAATGGCAAAAAATAGAATATACATGAAGGTCAAGTCAAGGAAGAATGATAAACAAGAACTGGGCCGACGATCTGGAAGTAAAGAAAATGAAGCTATTTATGGGTAATAGAAGTGAATGCTGCAGAATATGTAGTGGATGCGGCAGTAAAAGACTCGAGAGTTGGCTTGACGTATGCTGAGTGATATATCGAGTGAAACTTTACGTTGCATGGCTATCTCTATGATGATTTCCATTCGACTATTGTGGCAAATAGGAGTTCGAAGTTTGTGCAGCCTCAAACACAAAGGGAATTTTTATTTCTCTTCTATTTGTCTTTTTGTAATTGTACGAGATGCTGTAAGTGTTATCAACAATCGGAAGAGTTTCGACTTTTGAAATCTTACTTTCACATTATAGAAATGCCTTCAAGCAACTGATTTTAATGCTCGACAAATCGCATGGAAAATAGAGTAAACGACCACTTATTTTATAAACAAGGTAATAGGCTGGATAAGAACCATTTAAAAAGTTAAAATTACACTTCTAAAACCACAAATGTGGAGGGAAAGTGATGACGTCACAAATCAAAAGTTTTGGAAATATTAAGATTTGACCACAGATGTCTAAAAGCAGCTCTGGAATAGGCGGTTTCCTAAAATACCAGACCTGTACTGTATATAGTATATAAAGTAAAGGCGCTTGGATTTCAAAAATCTCTGGTCAAAACTCTATTAATATTCCTTGGTTCCTTACGTTAGGAACCAGTTTCAAATAATAAGGTATTGTTCGAGAGAATTAAAAATTTGAAAGGTAATATCTCGTCTCAGTTTTGGCCGTTGATGTTCCTTTAAGTAAAACATTTTTAAAATCGTGACGTCACACTTTCCCTCCGCATTGATAATTGAAATTTCATGGCTGTAAAAAAAAGTGATGACACCTTACCTGACAACAGTTGGGTATAATTCCACAGACCAAATGTAGATTGCATTAAATGACGTAGTTATAAATAACTTCCCGAGCATTCCTAGCCCAACACGTGACCATACGTACTCTGAAACGAGAATAGAAATTTACTTACATGTTCAGCTCTTAAGACCCTGTTTACACGAATCCAAGTGACAACTAAAAGGGGTCAGGCATATTCTTTTGAGGGACATAATGAGCTCTATTAGATCTGCTCTTCGCACCAGTTGGGCACGCTTTTGAAAAATGAAACAATTTCGCTCCGCTCTCGTCTAAACAATTTGCGTCAGTACAACTGATCTCTAAAAAAGACTGGATCGAGCTTACTATCTAGCGAAAAAGTAAGGTCAGGCGTACTGGCCCTCATTAGTTAAAATAGCCCAGTAATGTCCACCATGTTACGTAACATTGTTATAAACTTTGTCTGATGGGGACTGAAATAGCGTCCAGCGACTGACCTCACTTTGAGACGGAAGATGCTCGATTTAGTGTTTTTAGAGATCAATGGTCCGTACTAGCGCTGACACAGATGGAAAATGAGGCCAAGACATTAACACTAAGAGGTCAATTTGACGTGATCTCCTTTCATGACCTACCCTCATCCCAATAGTAACACGTAAGCGATACCTAATACTCATGTTTAAACGTTCCATTTTAGAACAGCTCTAATTACAATAGGCGAAAGCATTGCTTTTGGCGAATTCAAACTACCTACAGAGCTGTGAATCCAAGTGAATACGATCCCCTCTAAACACCGTAAAAGGGGTCATCCGATCCATTTTGATCCTTACCCGTTTACAACCGATTCTTTTTAAATAGGGCCTAAGAGACTGGTGCTAGGCAAGAACATTCAATGAAGTAATAAGGAACCACAGATTTCAAACAACGCACTTAATCAAAAGGATGAAGTCATTAGCCTTTTAAGGATAGGAATTATCGTTGCAATAGATAACTTAACTGTTTGCAATGGCACGCTTGTAAATAACAGGAATCTAATATGAGGCAAGTGTTGCAACAGATGTTCATATGGCTATCCATAATTCCATCATAATACCGGGAGGTATTAGAGGTACCTTAAAATGTATTGTTGGTCAGATGACATCGGAGCTCTGAAAACTCGTACAAATATAGATTATCATCACTCCACTTTATACATATGATCAAAAAATTAAGATAACAGCTTTTTAAAAAACGGCAGCCAGGGTGTGGTAACTGTCTGAAAAAAAAGCTAAAACATGCATTTGCCAGTTACTCCAACCGTAACATGATGCTACGTAGTCCTTGTTTTTCTGTAAGAGCGGGTACGTAGGAACGGAGTCACTTGCCTTGTGAACAATTTTCAACAATTTGCGACAATTGTCACTCATTAATGCAGATAAAAAAAGACAGGCACAAAATAGATATTGATTTATAGGATCCTATAGTCTTCAATGGGGCCACTTCCATGTGATACTCTTTCACTAGGTGTAAAAATAAAAACGACATTACGCTCACTGAAACGAGGATAGAAATTTAGTTATCCGTTCACCTTTAAGACCAATCTAAACAACAAATGGCAACATGACAGTTGAAAAGAATCAAACTTGTGTTTACAACGGACCTAATGGAATCGGGCTCTTTTAGATCTGCTCTTCGCACCAGTTGGGAACGCTTGTGAAAATAAAACAATTTTCACCCGCTCTCGTGTAAACGCTATGGATTTGTACTAGAACTGGCGCAGATCGAAAATGAAGCCAAGACACTCGTACTAAATGGCATACTTGATGTGATCTCCAATCATGATCTATATCCTGACCTTAGCGCTCCCTCTATACACCCAATGATATGCCTCCGCCACCACTGTATCGAGTTTGTTCTTCATGAATCATCTTAAGATCATCATTTATGAATCCCAGTGACAACTGAAAAGAGTCGGGCTTGCTCTTGTGAGGGATATAATGGGCTCTTTTAGATCTGCTATCCGCATATGCTTGGGAAAGCTTTTTGAAAATAAAACAATTTTCATCCGCTCTCGTGTAAACGCTATGGATTTGTACTAGAACTGGCGCCGATCGAAAATGAAGCCAATACACTCGTACTAAATGGCAAATTTGATGTGATCTCCAATCATGATCTATATCCTGACCTAAGCCCTCCCTCTATACACCCAATGTTATGGCGCCTCCGCCACCACTGTATCGAGTTTGTTCTTCATGAATCATCTTAAGATCATCATTTATGAATCCCAGTGACAACT
>JAAAKL020014013.1:0-12171 GCA_010016065.2 Carybdea cf. marsupialis auct. non (Linnaeus, 1758) | reverse complement strand
GATTTCTATGTAACATTGATTATTGATTTTATTTACGGAATATATATATAAATTTACCGTTAAATGCAGGCATCTTCATTTTATGTCTGAGAAATTGATAACAGCATAGACTGGTAATGATAGAGAAAAAGTCATAAAGGAAACCACATTTTAGACAAGGTTTCGTGTTTCTCAGTTCGATTGGAATATCATTAACATATCTGTGTATTACCATGACCTTAAAGTCACTAATATTTAAATAATGAGTGTAGGCCAACATGTGCAACCTCGAATATATTATAAAAACTATGTTATTTTACTGTAATGATGCGACGTAACATCAGCTGAAGCTCGTAGTTCTTAAAAATTGGGTTTAATTCATCTATTCATCATCAAATGAAACTTTTGATCTTGTTTTACATTGAGCCCAGATCTAAATTCTTCTCGTTTTTGGGTATCTAACAAATTGTTATACTTTTGAATGTTATAAAATCTAATTTGCCAGTCAGTACGTGTTAATGAATCCAGTATTCATATTAAATGTTTCTAAACCTGGTTCATAAAATGTTCACTATTCTTGAGATTCGTACTGAGCTTTGTCATTCTCAGTATCATGTGTAGTACTCCTGTATCCCTGTGCGTATTTTCACGTATAGCATGTATGGAGGGATATGTGTATAGGTGTATATGCGATAACGTGTGTACATGACTCTGTGGACGTGTTACTACTAGCGTGGACACCCCATGAATAAATCTTTTGTACTTTATCAATTATGGTATCTCAAATAGATCTTTGTCTAGTTGACATGATGAACACAAATATTAACATCTGATCAGAATTTCTTGAGCTTTTTAACGAGGTATCAGTTGATCTTTCATAGAAGAAAAGCTACGAAAGTGAACCAGGAAACGAAAATGATATATATCTTTCCAGTTTTGGATATTTGACAGGTAGCAGTAAGTCTACATAGTCAGACGAGGCCTACCTCTAACAAAAGTATTGTAGGGCCTACTGTTAACCATGCGGTTTATGCCTGTTGTTCTAAACTTGAGCCTTGCAAAAAGATAAAAATAGATTACACATTAGGTATTGAGGGATTTTACGAACGGAAGACGAGTTTCCGTCAACATATACATAACATAGCATTCTTTTTGATACCCTATAGGCCTATTGTAACTGTTTGGTTTGGCAGGGCAACAAATGGCTACTCAAGAATGTGTAATAGAGCCAGTTAAATTTTTTTTTGGTTTTATGGAAATGCTTAATTTTTCTTTTATAAGAAATTTATCACATTGTAACCGAGGACTCAAAAGTGTCGGCTATAGTGCTAGAAAGTGCACCCCTAGTTCCTGATAACACATTTAAATAGAGTAAAATAAGGGGATGACATGGCAGATCATGCAAGTTATAAGACACACTAGTACTGAAGGAGATTAACCTCCTGATACCAGGGCCTTGTGTTTCGGTATAATAAGGAGCCTTCAGTAATTCCAGCTAATTTAAAAGACATTGTTTTAACTGTTTGGAATTCACGAACATATCTCAGCATAGATCTACATTAGACCACATCAGTGTCGAAGCTTAGTATATGGTACCCCAGGACTTTTATTGCCAATTACGCACATTGTAGCTCGTGACACAAGGCCTCATCATTGTACCATTTGTTCTGCTGGATATTCATCGTGGGATCGCTTGTATTCAATATGTTCAGATAGAGCAGTTTCTTAGTTCAATAACATCACGGGCCTATATAAATGAATAGCAGTTTTACTCCTGCAAGAGGAAGATCCAATATATGAGCATCAGCGATGAAATGGATGCAAAACACCAAAATATCAGGATATCCTGTTTATGAATTGAGGACGTTTTCTAAGCCACTCTTACGTAAAGTGGATATTACAACAGCTAATAAAGAATGAGCTACATCAGTGATGTTCTGATGTTGTCATCTTTTATCTGTTCTATCGATCTTGTGCACTGTCAGGTTTCTGTGAAGGTGAGAGCACATGTTAAGATATCCTATGCACAGTATCAAATTTGAACAAGTGTCTCAATTTCTTAAACAAGTGTCTCAACTTTCTCAAGTTTTCAAAAACCTTGTTATGTTTGATAGAGATACACTTATGAACAGTTACTGAAGAAATAGCATTTATTTTAACAATAGGACTCAAACCAATTTTCTTTTTCGATTATACTTAACAGTAATCGTAATTTTAGCGCATTAGGCCTACTATTCACTATCTTGTAAGTAGAGGATGTGTAAAATCTAAGGATCGTATTTAGATTACTCTATACGTAGAAAAATATGCGAACTGAAATACAGTTTTACTTTCGTCGGCTTGAATATCATTCTTCTCTGGGTACATATTAAGATCCAAGATCTAGGAAAGGCCAAAGTTCTATTAAAGTTGGGGGTAATGGAGAAGGAGGAGTAGCACAGTACATTGGCGGGGCAAACAAAAAACATGCAAAACCAGTTGGTTTTGTAGTAGCCGTAAATCGAATCGTCAAGATGATTTAACACAGTAATATTGTCACCTTCTCACTATGTTATCATTATCTGTTCACATCACTCGCTCTTCTCTCTTATCACTTCAAACTTGACATTTGTTCACAATGCAAAAAAATAGGAAGAGAATTTTTGCTTCCAAATTCAACACAGTGAGGGGTATACAAAAACAAGGAAACGAATAGAGGTTATGGTTTTTGAATCACTTCCGTCTATTTATTTATATTTCGAGTACCTTATGGTATCGATTACACCCAGGATATTCTTGTGGGGAAATATTTAGGTATCGTTTATGAGAGGTTAAGGGGTTTCTCCAGCATAAATTTAAACACTTTGTTACCGAAAGCGCCTGTTTGGGCTATTTCCTGGCAATTATCCTATTCCGTCACCCTTGCGTTGAATAAAATTGGGCAATCGGGAATCTTTTTACCATCAAGTGAAGGGATAATTGCCCGATGGCCTTCCCTTAAGTGCACTAGAGATTATAATCAGCTTTTAAAGTACTCACTGGGAGCCAATAACTCAGATTCAAGCTTCTTTGCTCGGAGATTTCTCTCAGTCCCAGACTGTTGATCCCAATCCATGTTACAAATTTGAAATACTTTGGCCCACTCTTTCATCACAGCTCTGACTCTTTGAAACGCAAGCTAGCGAATACACGTGGTCCATTTTAATCAGAAATAAGAGCATAACCATATATCGGTTTCATTGTAAGGTTGATTACTTGATATCCTGTTCCTATTGTAAATAAGTTACGTTATCTTAGATAGCGTAACTGTGAGGGTGAGAGATAATGGTCAATATTAGTCGCTAGGAACCTTTTAACTTGCGTTGACCTACCCCCCTTAGCTGCAAAATAAGATATATTACATTGGGACCCCTTACCAAATCTGAACATGATAAATATGCTACAGATGCGACAACTCAGTCTCTTTGTCCCCAAATACAGAGCTAAGCAGGCTGATATTTCCAGTTGACCTTTGTTTTTCATTCTATCGTATCCTTTGTAGGTTAGGGAGCCGTAAGGCATCGCTTGGTTGACGAAGATTGTCGCTCTGTAAAGCCTCCAAGATTTTCCCTGGCAATTTATTTGATTTTTTGTTTTCCAATTTATCATCTATCTTCTCTTATTACTTACAGGCCCGAAGCTGAGAGGGGGCCAAGGGGTCTACGCCCCCCTTGTGAAAATATTTCAGCTTATTCCGCTCCCTTTGAAAAGTATCACATGCAACATCTTTTGATATAAAGAGCGTTTTCCGCCCGCCCCCTTGAAAGAAATTATTCTGCTTTCCGCCCCCTTGCCATGGCGAGCCATTCGTCCCTGATTACTTATCATATTGTGAATGTTTCTTTCACGGAGAGTGAAGTTAATACTTCTTTATTTTGTGTATCATTCTTGGATAAGCGGTAGAAATGCAATTATGTTTTGATTCCTTTAATATTTACAGTGATTCTAAGGCCTCTTTTCCATATCCATTGATTAGAAGGCTTACGTTTAATATCTATGAGCTGTAAATCTTGGACAGTAAACTAAAAAGCACTTTACATTTGAGTTTGTTAACCATGAATATATTGAAAATGTGAAATCAAAAAATATACTCAATCCATTTTCTAACCCCTACCGTCCCGTTTTCACCATCCCCCTGAATGTTTATAACGTCCTCTGGTGCCGTGACCACTTTAGGAATAACAATATTGTGTTTACAATGTGTCAGTTCAAGTCTGATCTTATGATTCTCTTAATGTAAAATAAGTGAGCGATTTGGCATCCAAAGATATTTTTTCACTTTATGGTTGTCTTATAAACTACGATTATATAGACTTTGATCTATATACTTCTTTAACTTTTATGTTTGTGTTATATCAAGTTATATGCCTTGCCTGAGTATATTGAAATTTTAGCCCTACACTTTTTTCGTAATAGACAAACTACATTGATATGTTAATAATAATATCACACGAACATCATAATCATAATAAAGTGATTAAATGACAATTGTGGTACATTAATAAAAAAAAATGAGGTGTAACAATATATATATATATATATATATATAAATATATATATATGTATATATATATATTTTTGAAGGGACAATTTCTACTTAAATCACCTCTGTTATCAGAATGTCTGTAAATGATATGTTCCACTTTGTAAGCGAAGGCAAGATTAGCTATCCTTGAGATAAGAATCTAAGAATGAGCTTTCCAACAGACTTTTTTCTCTGGATACACTAGAGAACAAATGAGGATACCTATCTGAAATGATCGTTTTAAAGTCCTTCTTTTAAAAAGGCACCCAAGCAAATGGAGGGATCGGTCGTACCTAAGCATCTATTCAGTGACAGTAAGTACTAAAATCAGATTTAACGGAACAGTCATGCCCCCAATTCCTACCTGGCTACGGGCCTGGCCGCACCTACTGATCTCCTACATTAGTAAAGTACTTCTTCTCACCGACAAGCAAAAGATACAAGTTTCGCCCCCAGTACTGCTCTAAGTTTCCCTTCCACGTGATTTTCTAAGAGTCATGTCTGCCTGTATTGGAAACCAATCGAAATCGTTAAACTTAAAAAAACAAACAAATTCTTTTCCTTTAAAGCCAAACAAACAACTTTACATCAGTTTAACCCGGAGTACGAAGCTAACGAGGTACTAAATTCCGTCTTCATACAAGGATCATGTGAGACGTTAGAACGTAAGTATGCACTCTTGTCACCTTGGCCTAACTCATCTGGGTTTTATTGCAGTAAGGCTTTAATGAAGATCCGTATTTACTTTCCAGGTGATAAGATTAGCACGTAGTCGTAAAGAGAGATAATATTTATATTTGTCAACGGATGTTTTGCTTGTTTTGCTTTTTTACAAAATCTGCATGAAGTTTGAGTTTGAGTCGACGGAAGCTATATAACTAAAGGTGACACTAAAGCTAAGGTGCTGAGGATTCTAGTATGGTTCCACTTTAAAGGATTTGCATTTGTTTCCCCAGAAAATTCTTCACCATATTCATGCGGTCAGTCAAGATCATCTGTGCTAGCCACTAGAGCACTATATTATCATGCTAGCTAAACTGTGTTAGGATGATCTTGATCAGCATCGAAGGCTCTTTACGAGGAATAAGGAAATCTGGAGTAAACATTTACTGTAGCGCTATTTCTGGGTTCGGGACGGCAAGCTAAAATCACAAAAAGAATTACTGAAAGGTTCTGATCATCACAGTGATGATTCCTAGAAGGAAATGGCGGATAGTGGACGTTTTGGGCCAACCATTACATTAGTACCAATTAGACAAGCACGATACAAGGATTTCGGTAAGTTAAAATTGGTTTCAATTTCTAGAGAGCCTGGTTTGTTGTAATCAGCTGCCGTCCTATAGTACTCTATTAATAGCAAGACCGAAAAGAGCATGAAGTAGCTTGTTGTCATATATGTTGCCATTGAATGTCGGTTGAAAAGTATATGAACAAAAAAGAATCCTTAGCATTTTCACTGGAAGATAGATATAGAGGCCAGTGCTTGATGTGATAGTCACCCCATCCCTAGGAATTTATGAGAGTGGGGCCCCTTTAATGCTTTGGAATGCTTGTGTAGATATCATGATATAAGTGAAAAGGGAGAGTCTATAATTGTGCCTTGACACAGATTTGAAAGTTGTGAGGAGAGAGAAGGGTTGGCTAACAAGTTTAGAGAAAAATTACAATATTCATGATAATATTGAGATGACAAGTAAAGTTTCCAATAGAATTTAAAAGAGCATTCCAACTCATAAAGAATTTTATATCTACATAGATGATGAATTTATCGTTTAAAAAGAGGTTTCTTGAAAGTAGTAGTATATACGTTGAAGCAGTAGACGGTCATGCTCCCCCACCCCCCCTGCATCTTCCCTGCATCGGAGATCCCGACTAGACCATGAATAAAACTGTGTAAGAAAAGGAGGAGTACCTGGGGGTACGGAAAGGGTATTCTTCTTACCTTTCCTGACAACTATTTTCAACGAGGACGCTCTATCTGCAGTTATGAAAAAGGTACCTACCTCTGTATCTCTCTGTGGGCAACTTTTACCATAAGAAGATGGCATTTAAACCAGTTGAAAATTCTTGGTATTTTTAAAAGGTTTAAACTTGGTAAAGGTAGCAAAAGAGAAAGAAGTAAGTAATTTTTGAAAAGAATGATACCAGTTTAGGAATAGTGGCTTTACAAACATCTGAACTACTTTTAGTGTAGACACTTTCGCAGGCATAGAGTTTCGCGAGTCAACAATTTTGCGAATGACGACTTTTCCGACATTTTCGAGGAAAAACTGTTGTGAATAGCCAAATTTTACTAGTTTGGTGGGAAAACATTCACGGAAAAAAGAGTATAATTGAAGAGTAGCTATTCATGTTTGAGGCTTCCTTTACAAAGGAATTTTTTATTCATAAATTCATACCGTTGTCAAATAATGTAAATTTAAGCAAAAACAGTCGACATTTTTGGAGGAAAAAACTTCCGCGATTCAAGGATTCTAAGCAATTTCGCGGTTA
Source organism: Carybdea cf. marsupialis auct. non (Linnaeus, 1758) (assembly GCA_010016065.2). Classification (NCBI taxonomy): domain Eukaryota; kingdom Metazoa; phylum Cnidaria; class Cubozoa; order Carybdeida; family Carybdeidae; genus Carybdea; species Carybdea cf. marsupialis auct. non (Linnaeus, 1758). Next base: position 5,156 of record JAAAKL020014013.1, on the reverse strand, counting down.
GATACATTCGCAATTTCTTCATTTTAAATACTCAAAGACAGAAACGACCGCGAAACATGCTGAAAATCGCGACACCCTATGCCCTGAGAAAGTTCCTGCCCTTGAAATTGATAAGATGCTTCATACCTGCACACATGTGTTTACAAATGTCTGAACTAAGAGGGTTCCTTCATGAATGTGTGGCTCAGGGCATTAGTAAATGTGCTGTTGATCTCAATCATGTTGGTAGAAGAGAAGCCTTTTCTAACTTACAGTGAGTAAGTCAGAGTTAAAAGCTGTTGGTTTAAGGCGGCAAATCAATTAGAAACATCTTAGATATGCCATTTAGCGCAGACGATACTCCAAGACGTTGTACCTTATTTTTCTCGTAGATACTTTCTTCGACCACGACATAAAAAGTGCTTAGAATGAATTGTTTCGTCATAGGTATTACTATCTTTGGGGAAAGGAACAAAATAAGAGGAAGAAAAAACCACCGTAGTCGCTAATATTCAGTATTTGCCATATTGGATGGAAAGTCGCCAATTAGGCCATTTTGCAATTGAAAAGCTGACGAAATGGATTCTGAATAGAAACCCTATCCGTTTAAAGGCTGTATCCAGTACGCTATGATCAGAATGAAAGTATTTTATAGGAATCATCGCATGAAGAGACTAAGTCCTCCTTCGATTAGATGCCCTGGTTTTTGGATTATAAAGTTTTTTAGATGGTTTGTCTGTCAATATAAATATTTCTAGAATTATGATCAACCGAAAAGCTTCTAAGCAAATTTGGGATAATTTGGCACTTGGATCGCAATTATGATCATACTGTGATTCAACCAAAGTAGCTTTTGGGTTATAAAGATTAATTATTTCTTAACCTCAGGATAATATCTTTCTTCCCTTCATTCTTAAAAAGGGCCTATAGAGACTTGTATATGTAAGCCCTAAAAAGGAATCTAGAAGATCTACGCTATAAGAAAATTCTTTCAGTTATGATCCTGATAGAAACCCTATTCTGCTTCAAACTGAAAAAAGGTGATACATTTATGTTTAAAGACGTCCGACATAGACAGATACATACTTCCTGCCCATCGTCTCATCAACACTGTAAATTCCTTAGCAAACGGAAGACCTAAGAAGGACAACTTACCTTATTCAAAATTTTCCCACACATACCACAAAGTAACAAAGCACAGTCAATATTTTTTTAAATTTATTCTCTCTTTCTCTTTATATATGTATATATACATATTTATATATATATATTTATTTCATATACATTTATCAACAGCTTACTTCCATGTTTATTATATTGGTAAAGATTATCAAGGATTAAAGAAACTTAATACTGACATGATAACATTAACGATGTTAAACAAGGGATGTACATATAAGAGGAGTACTTCTATACTTTTTCTTCAGTACCAGAATGTATCTTGTTATCCGAATGTGTAACAAAGAACCCACAAGAGAATGTCATCGACGTACGAAATAGATGTACCTGTTCTTTTCTTTCCATGATAACTTTGTGAAAAATTATCTCATGCTTTAATAAACAGTATCTAATCGCCAGACCTATTAGTGAATTAATTACAGCATGTCTTATCAATTAAAAGAGCAATTAGAGGTTACCTTATCAGAAATAGGCATTTTTTGCTTAAATGAGCTTGTGGTTGTATAATGTTTTCACAATGTCATGTTAACAAAATGTGGTTTTACATGTCGTCGCCGGGAGTTTCTACTCTGACCTCCCAAAATCTGCTCGTGATCTGCTATGAATATAGATAAAGGAGAGAGAAAAGGGGAGAGAAGGGGAACATGGTTGCTCCGATGTTGATATTGCCACTACATTGGTAATATGAACTTGCAGTGTATAATGGAAGAAGTACTTTTTGAGTTACACCCTCTCCAAGAGGCACAGCTACTATTACTCAGTAGATGTGATAAGAGGGAATAGAACTGTTGAAGTCTGCGAGTCGACTTCCATTTTCTTCCTTATCTTTAGCTAACATAAGATAAAAACAAATCACAACAAAATAACATGAGAGAACATGACATAAGAAGTTGACATGGCAACTAGAACATCAGATAACTTAACAAAATACCACCACAACTTGACACAAATTAACAAAACATGACATAAAAATATATGATAGCTTAACATGATGTATGTTACTATCAATAAACAATGTGTGACACCAGAGTATCATACTATAATAAATTTATCAACATACAGCAAGAACTTAACAAAAAATCACATGTCACAATATCTATAAAATATGATATAGCACAAAAGCAGTATATAGCAATGATTGCAGAACTACACAGTTAAAATACCATGAGATCGAAATTATGCTGCAGATTTAGATAATAAATCCATGCCGTTCTAGACTGATTCTTGTTTTAGTTCGATTATATTTTAACGTCAGTCTTTGTATCTCTTTGAACTGGAACTGTATCACGCGTGGCTTAGTCAGTTTTGGGTCCTTTACGTTTTATTGATCTTAGATAATAAGCTTTACAATGGCCTATCCTGATTAATAAACGTACTGCAATAATTGACTAACGATATATAATCATTATATAACATGTGAAGCAGTTAACTGGTTAGTATTTGTACATGTTTCGCCAAACGTGTTGCTTCAATACAACATTGTGTTAATTCTTTTAACTCATTATCTTGCTATAACGTATACCGTTAAGAGTCATTCTCCTTTGCACGTGTTATCAAAGAAGTTTCGTCGCAAGTGATTTTGCGTAAGGAAGACTGGGAACACAGCCAAAAACGTGATATGTCGACTGTATGGTCACCCAGGTACTTTAATTTATACCTGAAGACCTTGATAACAGTTAAAGACAGAGGAGGTTTCCATGAGGAGATGGAGGTTGGCTTAGCCTAAGTTGGAGGCCTACTAAAGTTTCTGGTTGTGACAAGATGTAGACCGTAATTATTTCTTTGATTATCCTGTTCAGTTTTCAAGTAAATATATGTGCACTTGATTTTTCGTTGTTGCCTCCCCCATCCCTCCCAATTTTTCTGGAAGCATTCATTTGAAAGCCGAAATCCATGTATTGACGATGCGGCTGCATTATACAGAAGTAAATAATGACTTGAGGCTTCAATTGCAATGGTTCTAAAGCTTAAAGCTAGTACAAAGTATGAAGAATTTGGTTTAACAAGGAACGTAACACAGTTGCGCAGGTTGTACACATAATTACCATGTCTCTTAATGGCGATAACGAGTCTTGAATAGCAAAGATATTGGGATGTTAGGAATGGTGGTTTTCAAAGCCATTCTTTATTCTTTATTCACAATAGCTACTTCCTGCTGCTATATTTGTATCGGCTATGACGATATTTTGGCGTAAGATGTACTACAAATGTACAGCCTGCGGTAGTTTCATTGAACTTGGAACTCCAAAAATTTTAACAATAAAAATAAAATTCCAGCTCATTGGAAACAGTTTGATGTATCTCTGTAGAGAACATTGTATTTTGTAAAAATCCCTTTTCACTGTACTCTGTTGTAGACATTGCATACATTTGCAATCTTTTGTTGATATAGAAATTCCAATATTTATATACACAAGCACTTACATTTTAATATAGAACAGGGATTTCTTACGTAAAGAAGAAAGAAAAGGAAGAAAGGAGAACGGAAACGAGTGTACGTTAAAGTATAATAAAGGAGAAGATTAGAGGCGATTTAGCCTTAGGGTTGCCAGTGTTATTAATTCTAAGTATTGGGGGATTATTAACGGGTGATACCTTTCAAATGCCGTCTCGGAGCATCAATGGAGCTTTAAGAGCATTTATTAATTTTGAAGATTGCTTTGTATTGCAAACAAGTGACAAAAATATTCTATTTTGATGAATATAATCTACTGACAGATATACGATAGCTAAGTTTGTGTTTTTTTTATTTTTATCTTTTTAAGGTGTGGTCCCTTATTATTTCTGTATCCATTGTTTGTGCTTGTATGTCTTCGTTGGTTTGTGCGGGTTTGTCTGCTTGGATTATTTTTCTGTCCGGCTATGTGTACTTTTGTCCTTCATTGCAATTGTTGGTTGCTATGACAGGTTTTCCCTTTTCCCTTGCATTTTGTTTCGTTGTTTATATGAATATTTGCTTTTCTATATATTAGCATGTTTACGTCTTTCATTTCCTATTCCGCTTTCTTCAGGTGATTAGAGAGATATATTTTTATTTTTGTACACTTGTATGTGTCAATATGTTGGTTGAGGCTTAATCTGAGTTGTATCCTGCCAATAGGCGTACGGGACGAAAGGAAAGGGGCACCTTGAACCCTCGAGATCTTTAAAGGATTAAAATTCGAACAGAAGCGATCACCCATATTCGAGTGAAAATTAAAGTTTGATGGCAGAAATAAGTTTATTCAGTTATTTGACTTGGTAAATCTACTTCAAAATTCAAGTTTGTCCAAGTATTTCAGATTTGAAATTTGGGCAAGAAACGTTGTGACCCCATGTTGAAATTTTCCATACCTGAATTATTATCATCATTATCATTATTTTTATTATTATCATCATTAATGTGTGTTCTTACTAATGTTGTTAAGTAGCATTTTCCTCTTGGATTTATGACACAAAACATTTAATGGACTTCCTATCTAAACAACATTCTACAAAAAATCTATAAGTATGGAAAAGATACAAGAGTAATTTATGCTTCTCTTCCCTGAATCTGCAAACCGCGCAGCATCTTGTATCAGGATGTAAAGTTCATCTGGATAAAGGATTTTACTATTGGCGTCGTGACTCAATTCTCCAGATAATCGCAAATTTCTTTTTATCCTTCAGTAAAGCTGATTCTGTATGATGTGATGTTACAGATTTTCTTTCTCCCTCAATTTTATCGGGTAATACCTTACCTCCGGATTTGATTCTCAACTAGAACAGTATCATCTGAACTTACTGTGGGGTTTAAAGGAAAGATATAATTTGATTATGCCAGGAAATCCGAAAGATACAAACTTTTCTGCTCTCAACTACGCAAGGATTACTTAGTTCGATTGATAAATCTGAGTATTAGCGCTATTGTAGGGATGTTTATGGCAAGTGAAACTTTCATTGACATGATGGACATATTAAAAATCAACAATCTAGAATCTTGTACAAGAGTTAATATTTTGTGCAATACACCTCTGTCG
>JAAAKL020014012.1:0-12172 GCA_010016065.2 Carybdea cf. marsupialis auct. non (Linnaeus, 1758) | reverse complement strand
GCCTGAAATGGGTTACCGTGAGAATACTAGAAAGATGCGCTGTATTGTTAAAAAGAATACCACATTAAAAACAGAGGTTACTCCATTGTCGTTAGATACTCAGGTTCGTTCAACAAGTACAGGGTGATTGCTTCTTTGATAAACCTTGGAGTCGTTAACTTTCCTCTTAAAACTCTCAACTAGGCTTATTTTACTAAAATGTTCAATGAGTTTTCGCTGAGTAGCTAAGTCACCGTATCTGCAAGCAGACATTCTGTATTATTAGCCTTGTTGCAAATACCATACAATCATACAATGTAACAGACTATTTCTTACAAACTGTAAGCAAGTAAGTCCGTACTTTGGGTGCTACTAAGATTTTCCTGACTTTGGTCCGCAGGTATATGTTCATTACAAAGCATATTCATTTTTGTTCATAAAATGTCATTTACACGCATTCCATATCAGAAACACAGCACATTGCACGTGTTCCTTCTTTTACAAATTCAAAGACAACTTTCAATACTCGAGTTTGTTTATTTCTGTTTATGTACTATAACACTCTCCTCTCCATCTGCATCAATGCTTATCCATGTACAACCCAAAAGCAATAAAAATGATTTGTCAGTAATTTGTGGTCTGCAATGAATACCCACTACTCTAATGATTTCTACATGTTTTATACGCAAAATTTTCGTCATTGTCCTTTTTGTTCGGAGTTTGCATTCTCCAAGAAATGTCACTAGCGCATGCGTAACTCGATTTGAAAGCTACTAACTCGTTATTTTCCCATTGCTGATTGGCTTTGGAAGAATTTCTGTCAGGATAGCAAAATTCTAAAAATAAGGAAAGAAAAGGAAAATTTAAGCTCAAAACAATGAAAATCTTTTCTGTCTGGAACTCAGTATTAACGACGGGAACTGATCATGAAATACATGGGAGGAGATACAATTAAAAAGCGAACCCAGATAGTGCATGCGGCTCCAATATTGGCTTTCAGATAACTTAAAGTAACTCGGACGCTCAAGAGGAAGTTTAAGCCTGGGAGCTTTGCGTCTCATGTTTGCATAATAGGTCGTGTTTCGTTAAAGGTTCGATCTGCTGCAATGGTAACGGCTCACTACTACTTTTTCTTCCTTATATTACGTATTGCCTTGCTTACTGTTCTTTACCTTTCCCTATCAATCATCTCCGAAAATGGCTAGCGCTCGTAATGGTCAGTGCAAGACACAGGATATTGGAAGTGGAATGTGAACGAGTGGTAGTGTTAAGTATACTCTGACATAAATATGTACCGAAATGCCGAGGTTAGTACTCTGACCTATCCAACTGATGAAAGGACTGTGCAATGCCTTACTAAATGTTTGAACGGTAACACTTAATAAGACGTAAGTAGACAGATTATAAATATGCTATCCTTGTCTACCTACGATAAAACATTTGTCTGATAATATCTAAGGAACTGATAGATTTGACAATCGAGCAACAAACGAGGGAATTTTCCACTGTTACATACCTCCATTATAATATATACTAATCCAAGGTAGACTGCAATTCCTGACGCCAGGAACAAATCAAATATAGCTGGTTTGACACTGTAAAGAGATAAATAAGAAACAGCTCAGTCAATACTAAATGACGTAGGTAAAAACCCAACCTACACCTCCGAAACTACCTTTCCTCTGTTATATGAAATGCTAATCTTCATAAACTGTACAAGCGGAAGTCTATTTGTATCACTCTGTTTGAGTCAATATAAACAGTTCTTGCAACATATAATTGTGACTGAATGACTGTAAAAAAGATTTTAAAATTGCTCAAGTTAGGGAAAACGTTCCCATGCAATCCAAGTGCCTTACTTCATTCTCCCTTCTTCGGTTTCATCACAATTACAATTTATTATATAAAAAAGTGGATTCATTAAAAAACAACAGCTAACGTCATAAATAGGAACGCCTTGTCATCAGTGTTATGTGAAACCAAAATGTAAATAGGATTATAAATGTACTACTGTATTGGGATATTCTTGAAAGATATCTCTTCTCGACGTTTTGGATAAAAGTGTTTGTAGTATTTGCTTTCATGCTAAATATATTGTTGTTGCGGCTGTCAAGCAAGTTAGCGGATTATCGGCAATGAATACAACAGGATAAATTGGCGCAGTCGACAGGATCCTGTCAACTAACGAAAGACGACAGTCAGCGTTTGTCATCAGATTGATCAAGACCAGCAAAAAATGAGTAAACTTGTGTATCTGATGAAGCTGATGCAGATACAACTGCCAGCTAGCCACATTAACTCTCACATTGACTGTAAAACAAAACATACGTTTGCTTACCTATACACTGATAACTTCGTTTCAAATACATCATAGAAAATGAACTCAGGGTCTCTAAGTAGAAGAATAAACCAGTTTCGCTGATTATATTCGAGAAATTGAGTCTCATAAACAGTTACTGTATTAAGTTATTTATCATTGATATACGATAAGGCGTATGGCCTAAAAGCTTGCTTTGAAAAAGCACCGACCCGGGTTCAAATCCAGTTGGGAAGCTTTGACAACTTCTCTTTACCATAGTCACAGGGGCCCACCCAGTCCATGTGAGGGAAATTGAGAAGACGGAAGCTCAAGAAGCCCGTTGGATGGATTGTACCTGTGTTCGGATAGCCTAGCCTTGCCACACATGTGTCACGCTGAATGTGCTTAAAGAACAAGTGAGGGGCACAAGCGACTGTGGTCTACTCAGCCACTTTCACTCCAATTCACAGAGTAGGTTGCTCGCTGATCGAACAGTTGAGCTCTCATACGTAGGTATCGACTGAAGAATCCATTCATCATGATAAGGCTTCCTAGAGAGCACATGCTATTTACACCAGATGCTTAAAGGAGTGTACAAATATGAAGCAATTGCAGCACAATTTTTATACACTTTGATGAGAAACGTCATTCAAGTCAAGTGACCTGAAACCTGCAACATACAACACCAGCAACAATATAATCAGACTAAATTCTATAACTTTCATTTACGCGGTATTACAGGCTTCTCCTTATGCAACTCTAAATTCTGGCGGCATGTTCATGATACCTTTTCGAATCAAGACTAATTTACATGATGTTTTTCGGTAGCAATATTCGATACAGTAACATCGCGAATTTGTTCCACCATATCAAATAAACAAGAGCAACCCTCTGAACAATGTGAAAAAAAGGATGAGACGGGAGACTGGGGAGGAGTTCAGTAATTTCACTGCAGTTACACATTAACATATTTTACTATCAAGGTCAGAATTTAACGCTTTAGAACCTCTCCGTTATGTACTGTAGTGTTGAATTCCTACAGATTTTGCAACTTCGCATCTGTTTCTTTCAAAAGAAATTTCTGCAAGTTCGTTCGCAGATAATAACATTAAAAATCACTACACCGCAGCCCGGAATACGAAAAATGTTGAAAACTGCACGTTTAAAAGTCTCCTCTTGGTTCAATTAATTTGGGCAGTGGACTAAAACAGCCATACACCTCAGTTTCAAAACAATGCCCGCGCTCTTAACCAGAATAAAAATAAACACATGCTGTAGAAAACAAAACCTATAGGCGTGTGTGTACAAAACATAAACATGAGATCTATTATATGAATATAATTGGAAGTTATATTCATAAAAGGGGCAAAAAGAATTTGCAAATTAGCAGAAAAGCTTTAAGCGATCAGGATAATATGGGTGACGAGGGGTGCCTACGTGCATTAACGAAACTAGCTGTATCACATAATGAGGCGTGGCCGCACGGTATACTCACTTCCGATCTGCACGAGCCATTACCCGTTTCACATCTTTCAAGTACTTCGAGAGGGTCTGCCGAATGATAAAATTTGAAATTCACAAATAAAATGCGTACGGAGAAAAATAAGCTAACCTAATTTTCATGCAAGTGCAAGAAAATCCGACTTGGATAACGCTGACTAGCTTCCTATACCTGGCATATTTGTAAAAGCTTCACGGAACTACTTCCTCACAGTTCAGGGCTGCTATAAATCATTCTTGAAATCCGCTATCTAGGAAACACAGATACACAATAACCTCGCACACAGCGCCTAAATATCGCTTTGGTAAGGAACATGACATCCACATTGGAAGTTTACACTTTTTTATAGTGAAGCGCTGTAGAGGAAATATCTTCCCCAAGGTATCACAAAATGACCAATGGTCAAATCTCTGGGTCTAGTTACCCTTGAATTTTGAGTCTAAGGGGTGCTTACAGAAGTAGCAATGCAATACTGTAAATGTACCACGTACACGTTCCAATACCTATGCATCAGAAACAAACGTTGGATCCAATGAGAACTAAGGTAACTGTAGTAATAAACCCTCTTAAAACCCAACGGCAACAAAAATTGAACGTTAGCTTGTCTATTTCAGGGTATACATGACCAACGCCGCAAAATCGAAACGAGGACCACAAACGGTGAGCTCCTCTTCTCCTTTCTCATCAATCTAAAGAAGATATGATACTTTTCTTTACAGAAGTAGAAAATGAAACGTTGAAGACTCATGGCAACTAAAGCGAGCTGATTTACTAATTCTAAAGAAATACTACCTTCAACGACTCATAAACCTTTCCTGGAAGGTGGTTAATTCAACTGTGAAAGTGGGATCTTTCGCACAGTTTCTCTCTGCCCTAGGATCTCTCTACGCTTCTCTACCATCACAGACAACTATTGATTTTATAAAAAGCAAAGCAAACTAATTAGCGAACATCGTATTATTTGATGGTTCTATCAGAGTAAAGTGAAGGATTGAACACTTTGCACATCCACAGACGCTTTCCAAACGAAATATACGACGCAGGTTACGTCTGCTGTTAATAAAGTTCCTCTGTTCAGTGCTATGAGCATTTATACACAATGCAAATGAATGTTGTTATTCGACATTGATTCTTAAACAATTTAACAAAGTTTTAATGTAAACAAACTCTAAAGCCAGGCTCCTTTTCACTAAGAGTAGCCTCACATTGATACCCAAAACTTTAACGCTTATTCTCTATTTATAATCAACATAGCACTGCATACACGGTTCTTACGTGCTAGTTTGCAATCACAGCCACGTCCCAATTTTACACCTCGGCACGATGAAGCGCAAAATGAGTTCATTTTGCTCAAGGATCTTTCAGAACGGTCGGGACTCTGAGTAAATAACCATTGGAATAGCTGCCTTAACCTTTCGGTCAATTCCACCCAAACCCAAAAGCTGTACAAGTTTACATGGTAGTATTTACTTGTAGTTAGTGACCCCAAAATAAGGTTAAGCTATGTTTAGTAGCATTGTCTTTTAAGCACAACATTCTATCAAGGCTGTTCAATAGGTAACAGATTTGTTAGTATCAGCTGTAAAACATTACTATTTCACTTACCTGTTCAAAAGATCCAATCAGTGAATTATCTTTGGCTACTAACTGCGCACTCCGAGGAATCGACGACAAATAATCTACGTGTGCTTTGATTGCCGATGTTTGCGGGCCCTAACGGATGGAAAAAGTGAGTTATGCATAAAAAATGAAATTATTATGTCCCTACGGTAACAAGGCAGGCTTCAACTATTTCAACAGAAGTATTCTAAAGGTGGCGACGAAAAGGTATTTTGCACTATTGTGATGGCCTTTCAGCGTAGAATTGTTTAGCACACTGATGACCGGCACGGTGTGGCTAGAAACGGTTAAACATGGTTTTCAATTGTGTAGCAAGATGCAAAAGGTATGTTGGTAAAGCGTAGTGTTGGTTACAACCAAACATCGTAGTAGTCTCGGCATGAAATTGTTTGACAACGTGCTTAATATGCTGTGATACCGATCGGAAATACCGATGGACATGCTGCCAAGCAACATGTGGCAAAACGATCAATACTATGGACCGTCAAAGGAAGGATGCAACAGGGCGAAATGCTGAAATAGCAATGACTTTCAAGTACCATAGACTACAAGATTATCATTGCTGTGAGTTATGCAGCCACATTAGACAAATTAGGTAACAATGCGGCATGATGGAGTCGAAAGGTTACTTAACAAGGTTTCTACTGGTATGGAAACATTCAAGACTTTACCCAACCAAGCCAATGTTACGTCATGTCTAATTGGGGATACCGTCTTAGCCCATTGCCTAACCCTGTTCTCGGGACGGTGCACGGTCTCATTCTAACACTCAGAACTTACCTGCGTCTTAATTTACTTGTTTTCTGATTATCGACCATATAAATTACGGCCAACCCTATCCATGTTACGAATGGGGTTTTAATAGTATCAGCTAATCCATCGCCAAGAATAAATACACGATAGTAACGTGACATAGATAATTGATGTACATACGTACCATAGCTGCGTTCAATACTTGAAACTCACCACCATAACCCTGAAATACACAGATTTCGTGAATTGAGTTAAGACTTAATAGAAAGGATAAACATGACAACAGCAGCAACAACAATAACAGCCAACGCATAAACTGAAACAACCAACAACAACAAAAAGAAAAAAAGAGCAGGGAAACTGATAACGATGCACAAGGCTCTTCACCTGAATAGCATTGTGGACAGGCTCTACAATGAAGGTGGAAAGTGTTGCTTGGAGTTAAGGAAAGACAACGGCTAGCAGTTCTGAGAGTGGCGAACTTTGTGAAAAGCAACACGCCTTGTTGATGAAGATTTGATGGAGACAACTACAACGACAAATTTGGAAGAAAGAGACGAAGGAAGGCTTAAACATGGGAAAGAATTGAAGCCACATGATCAGGTTTGGAGGCAGGCGGCCACAAGAGATCCCGAAGAGAGTTGAACATGGCCTAAAGATGGAACACTGAAGAGAGAAACAGAATCGCTGATATTTGCTGCCAAAGAGCAAGCTATCAGAACGAACCAGGTGAAGAGCGAGGTTGATCATTCTCAAGATAATAGCAGTTGCAGAATGTGTGGCCAGCCGAAGCAACAGATGTTCACATTGTGAGGGAATGTCCAAAGCTGAGACAGAAAGCATGCACAAAAAGGCATCATTGGGTAGGGAAAAGAATCCATTGGGAAGCCTGCCGAAAGAAAGACACGCAAGGAAGGAAGGAAGGAAGTGAACAGTGGTATGAACACCAATCGGAAACAATAATTGAAAATGAAGAGTACAAGATCATGTGGGATTTTACCATCCCAACCGATCATGTCATTGAAGCAAGGCGTCCTGATATGGTTGTGGTCGATCAAATTAATAGACCTTGTTAAATCATTGAGTTTAATATCCCTTACAACAGAAGAATTGACGCTCAAGAACAGAAAAAGGTCGTTGGTTGGAATGAATTTCATGTCCTAAACTCAATAGTTACAACTTGTGCAAATGTTAATGGCGCACTACACGTAACTAAGGCGACAAGAAGACTGCTCACTACTTGCCACTGCCAGTAAGCTGTAACTCAGCAACTGATCATTTTGCTAGTTCTTTCAATAGTGGCCCCTTTCCTACGGGCCCCTTGAAATGGTCTTTGCCTCTAGGAGGTGTGACAACCAAGCAAAATTAACTGTCTTCAAACCATTGACATGAATCTGTGATTTTCTAGGCTGCATCTTTAAAATGTCCTGCCATATGCTCTAATTTTCCGTCATTTAATACATATATACTAAAATTATGTGACAACAATCCCGGAGATTACCCTTAAAAATAAGACGCGTCCTTAAAAAGCAGTTCTGAAACTAAATCTTGACCTCATCAGCTGCCAGTTTACATTCCAAGACACTTGGATTCGTATCATAAGATAACACGATTTTTACAATAAAACATTCAGAATGGATCATCGGACTTGTTGAACAGACAACAGCTAATACACGATGATAGTATGTCATTAAATAAGTCACGAATGAATCTTATATCACTTCCTCGTACAAATTCTAGCATTTTAGTCTCACAAAACACTAACACTCCTTAACAGAGAAAGCAAGATATGTTCTTACCTTTCCGGTTAAATTAAAAATGTGTCTTACTAGGCCCTCGCCAATTATTCTTATGTTTCTTTCTAATACATCCAGGTCAACACTAAAAAAAATGTTCAAATTATCATCAGAGTTGTTCAATGTATTCAAGTATAACTCAATTCACATGTTGAGTATAGACAAACTTCTCATATCATATCATTCCTACGTAATTATTTTGTTATGGATTTCTGGCCACGAGTCCACAGAATCTGATGTTGGGGTAGTGAAGAAAATGCTGTCGTTACCTCAAATGATACAATTACAAGAACATACTGAATCTCAATGAACGTAGAAAGCTTCGAGCTACACTTATTAGCATGGCATATGCGTCTTGAGTAAACTGACGAAGTAAAACCAAGTTACCCAATACGTGGCCACCGTAGGTCTCAACTACAGCATATAGCTCAGGAAGAAGAAAGAATCGACATGCTTAGCGGTCATAAATGAGGGGAGGATGGGGGTAGGTGGGTGCCTATTCCACAGTTCATTGTCGAGCTTTTACGCAGTAGAAAGGGTGAAAGGGTTTAAAAAGTGTCAGTTTTCGCTAACGTTATAAACGTAGGGGCGCTTACTTGATTTGTACTTAAAACAAAATGTAGGATACGATGCAGTATAAAGAAGGATTGGTTACGAGATACATGTTTTCCTACCTCGAGTCAAACACAGAACGTCCTGGCGACGCACTAGTTGGCGATTCCGAAAATGTGCCAGCGGCTATTCTTCTCAATGAAAACCTTTCATGTTCCCATGACAACATGTCATCAGCAAGATTAATCTTCTTGTGGGCAACTTTGAATGTCACTTCTGGTGCAATTGATGCAATCACATTCTCAATTTCTTTCATGATCATGTAACCAGGAGTTCCTTCTTTAGGAGGCTTGGAGACGTGAAGGTAAATTTCTTTTCCTTGCCCTAAGGTGTCGAGGCATATCACGTAGTCCACTTCTGGTAACAAACTTATTTCTAAGACACAAATGTAAACACAAAAATTAATATAAACAATAATGTAAACAATAATGTAAACATTCATATTCATTACATGCAAGAAATCCGGGCTTTCGTAGAGAACTACTTCTACAATTTATCAACATTTGAAACCGAAACTGACAAGTACACAATTACCAATAATTTTTTTTATTTCGTTTAACGTCTTTCCCTCCATTCATGGGGCTTGACGGTGTCCATGTACTTGCTGGAGCATAGAGCACTGTAAGAGCGGATGCCCTTCCTGACATAACCAATGACCCTTACGAGATTTGAACTCAGACCCTCTTGACCCTAAGGCAAGGAACTTATCCACTAGACGACGGCGACTACACAACAACGAAATGAATGTGATAATTACCTTGTGCTTCTAGATTTTCATCGATCCATTTCCTTGTACCTTGATAATTAAATTTACCTCCACCAGCCAAGAAGAAGAGTACATTAAACCTTTATGGATGATGAAGAAATCTAATCAATTCACAGAAACCACCAGATGAGATCACAGAATCATGCTCCTGAGATGCAATCATTTAAATACTTTATAAGATGACTCGGTAATACAACCCACATCTTTGGACTTCATGCTGACCAGCGTAAAAATGGAATAACTTCTCACTTAACATCCAAACAACTGACGCGAATTCACTCTAATGCAAAATAACTGAAAATGAAACACGCCGTTGAAAGTATGCCCCTGTGATTCTTTATTTTGTAATAAAGCAGCGTTAAATGTCGATTGGGAATCCTACCATAACGTCGTGGCAATACTACGATTACTACTAATAAACACCTATTCATTTTCAAAGGGAGAAATCACTCATAAAAAACCAACAGACGTGGGAAGAGTGCTCATTTGAAAAATTTCGATATAGGGCACTCACTAATTCTTTATAGGTCACTCACCAATTCAATATAGGGCACTCACTAACTTAAGAAATATATAAGAAACGGAACTGCATAATGCAAATGAAAATGAACAATTTGCACATTGTAAGTTAAGCTATGAAATTTAAAAATATTTGT
Organism: Carybdea cf. marsupialis auct. non (Linnaeus, 1758); assembly: GCA_010016065.2. Lineage (NCBI taxonomy): Eukaryota > Metazoa > Cnidaria > Cubozoa > Carybdeida > Carybdeidae > Carybdea > Carybdea cf. marsupialis auct. non (Linnaeus, 1758). The sequence goes on along the minus strand of JAAAKL020014012.1, from coordinate 2,190 downwards.
TTTTTTGTTTTAAACAGTTACTGTGTCTTATCAATCCCTACTCCCACTGCCAGTGGGCGCCTTCCTCAAAAGAAAACCTCGAAAAAGCACATCCAGGAGAATAAAAATCAATTGTAAACCCCTTCACTCACCCACATACAGAACAAGTATGGCTGCAAACCTCAGGGCAAACACACGTGATTGTACACGTGGTCGGTTTGGCTGTTACAACGCAGTTAATCGACAAACTGACAGTTGACTGGCGTTGTAACTCAAAGAGTGAGACAGTTTCAGTCATAGAGAGTGATTCGCTCCGATGCGTTCACATTGCGAATAAGTCTTCTGAAATACAAACTGTCTATACGCTAGCAGAAAGAACCATTTACGAATAAACCTACCTTGCACGTGTACTGCTTTTTTCATATAAACTGAGAGACAAAATAAGAAAATCAGAAAGTTCTATAAAAATACAAATCAACTACCATGGCAATATATTAAGATTTCCAGCACTTGAAAATAATTTCTGCAGACTAAATATCTGCTAACAAAATAAACATTTTCAGTCGTCTTCTATGTAGGGGTGGCAAACTTTACGTCATGTCTATCATAAGCGAACATAGTATCATACAGAATGTACACTATTCTTTTAATTACAAGGTTTATGATAGTAGGAAACATTTCTATTTGTAAAGAAAGTCCCCTTCTCTTCTTACACTCCTGATGATTGTGCAAGCTGACGGGCAAGGAAATACAAGACGCAACTTCAACAACTTTCTAAAAACAAACCGTTGTGAGACTGATCTCTAAAGTGATAGGAGTGCAACCTGAGTTTAGAGACATAAAAGATCGACATAATTAACCGACAAATCGACTTTGTCACCTAATATAAGTAGCTTGATAATGGATATAGTGTTTACAACACAGAGACATAATTTCTTGCACAGTGTGCCATCTCATTTACTATCTACCGTGTACTGTACTTTCTCCCTCAAGTGCCCTGAGTACTTAATAACCCCTTACAGCCTGTATAGTGATAGAAAGCTGACATGTTGTTGACAATTTAGGCGAGCTAACGACATATTTAGGGGGCGTGTTTATTATAATTTTAAACAGAAGAAAAAGTAGAGATAAGCCATATCAGAATAACTACTTTCACGTTTCTACTAAAAACTCCAAAATATTTAACAGAATTATGTCATAAAAATGCAAAGTAACTGACTGAGTATATCTACTGGGCTAAAGTTTTTACGGTTAAAATGACGATTGGTACAAGTTAATGGCCCTCCTTCTCCGTAACCTAAATATATTACTACTGGCGGGTGTCTGTCTGCCTGTCTGTCTGTCTGCCCGCAGCTGGTAAAGCAAAGTGTAGGAACATGAAGTCTTCGTAACATTAGAAGCCGTAACCAATTTCGTGAAAATACTTAACGGAAAGAATAAAATACGTTTCTTCCTTCTGTGTTAAAGATCATAGAGAATCGATCTATCTTAATTACTTATCGTCCTGGTCTGCTATTGGTGCTAAATGTGTAATTGGCACTATGTCCTAAATGAGGACAGCAGGGCATATGAAAATATTTGATCTCATTACTTTCACAAACTTGCACCTACTTTGACTACTTACTTCCACTGTAAAAGTACTTTTCTCTTTTTTCAACAAATGTCTGTGCCCTTCCTGCTCATAGATAGTAGATAGAAAATTCACTCATAACAACCTCCTTAATAAGCATACATAAACTCTACAACGTAATTACCTGGATAATATTCTTGCTAGTTCTAGAAATGCTACAACTCCACTTCCGTTGGCATTAACACCTTTGGAAAGTTTCTATATCGGGAAAAATAAGTTTATAATTAGAAAAAGAATCTGTTTCCTACCCGTCATCGTTTCACATGTACCTTCCGAGTCCCTCATATAAATGTCATAAATACAAGCAAAAAAATGAAACGTCTCCGACTAAACTCAAGTAATATTAATGCGATCTATACAAAATCTAAATGTAATGCGGAACGATTCATCGACTAATATATTTGGGATTGATACAATTGTAACTCCTTGGCCATTGGACTAAGGTAAGTAAAACATTCTAAATGTTGCAATTGTGGCCTAGTTCTTGCCTTACTATTTTAGACTACCGCTATTCTTGTAGTATATGAACGTACTCTTCTAACTAGCTATAGCGTCTATATCTGTTATGTGATTTATCAAGT
>JAAAKL020014011.1:0-12172 GCA_010016065.2 Carybdea cf. marsupialis auct. non (Linnaeus, 1758) | reverse complement strand
TATTCTTTTATAATATACAAAATGGTTCTTTATCATGTACAAAATATTCTTTCATAATGTACAAAATATTCTTTTATGATGTACAAAATAGTTCTTTCATAATGTACAAAATATTCTTTTGTAATGTACAAAATATTCTTTTATAATATACAAAATGGTTCTTTATCATGTACAAAATAGTTCTTTCATAATGTACAAAATATTCTTTTATGATGTACAAAATAGTTCTTTCATAATGTACAAAATATTCTTTCGTAATGTACAAAATATTCTTTTATAATATACAAAATGGTTCTTTATCATGTACAAAATATTCTTTCATAATGTACAAAATATTCTTTTATAAGGTACAAAATAGTTCTTTCATAATGTACAAAATATTCTTTTATAATATACAAAATGGTTCTTTATCATGTACAAAATATTCTTTTATCATGTAAAAAGTAGGGTTTTTTGATGTACCATATAGTTCTTTCATGATGTTCAAACTAGTTCTTTTCTGATGTACAAAATAGTTCTTCTATGATGTACAAAGTAGTTCTTTATCATGTACAAAGTAGTTCTACTATGATAGACAAAATTTATTTTCTGATGTACAAAATAGTTCTTCTATGATGTACAAAGTAGTTCTGTCACGATGTACAAAATAGTTCTTTTACGATTTAAGAATTATGTTTTTATGACGTCCAAAATAGTTCCTTTATGAAATACAAAAAAAAGTTTTTCCATAATGTACAAAACTGCTTTTTTAAAATGTACAAAATAGGTCGTTTATGATGTACAAATAATTCTTTCTTAATGTACAAAATTGGTCTTTATCATGTAAAAAGTAGGGGTTTTTTGATGTATCGTATAGTTCTTTCATGATGTTCAAACTAGTTCTTTCATGATGTACAAAATGGTTCTTTTATAATATACAAAATGGTTATTTTATAATGTACAAAATAGTTCTTCATCATGTACAAAATAGTTCTTTCATGATATTCAAACTTGTTCTTTTATGAAAAAGGAAAGTTGCTTTTTATGATGTACAAAGTTGCTTTTTCATAATGTACAAAATAGTTCTTTCACGATGTACAAAATAGTTTTTTATGATGTAAAAATGGTTCTTTTGTGATGTACAAAGTAGTTCTTTTACGATGTACAATGTAGTTCTTTCTTGATGTTCAAAATAGTTCTTTTATGATTTAAGAATTACGTTTTGATGATGTTCAAAGTAGTTCCTTTATAAGGTATAAATTAGTTCTTCTATGATGTACAAAAAAGTTCTTGTGTGATTTACAAATTATTTGTTTTACGATTTAATAATTGTTGCTTTATGGTGCAAAGAATAGTTCTTTTATGATTTAAGAATTATGTTTTATGACGTCCAAAGTAGTTCATTTATGAGGTACAAAATAGTTTTTCCATAATGTACAAAATTGTTTTCTCATAATTTACAAAATAGGTCGTTCATGATGTACAAAATAGTTCTTTTATCATGTAAAAAGGAGTTCCTTTTTTTGATGTAAAAAGTAGGGTTTTTTATGTACCATATAGTTCTTTCATGATGTGCAAAATGGTTCTTTTATGTTGTACACAGTTGCTTTTTCATGATGTACAAAATAGTTCTTTCACGATGTACAAAGCACTTATTTTTTTATGTAAAAAGTATTGATTTTATGATACAATATACTTCTTTAATTATGTACAAAATAGCTCTTTAATGATGTGCATAGTACTTGTTTGATGATGTAAAAAATTGTAATTTTATGATGTTCAATATATTTATATTATTATGTCCAAATAGTACTTTTATGATTGACAAAGTACCTATTTTTTGATGTAAAAAGTATTCATTTTATGATGTACAAGATATTTATTTTTATGATATACAAAGTGGATCTTTTATGATTGACAAAGTACTAATTTTTAATGTAAAAAATATTTATTTTATGATGTACAATATATTAATATTATTATGTCCAAATAGTACTTTTATGATTGACGAAGTACCTATTTTTTGATGTAAAAAGTATTGATTTTATGATCTACAAGATATTTATTTTTATGATGTACAAAGTGGTTCTTTTGTGATGTACAAAATGGATCTTCTATGATGTAGAAAGTACTTATTTTTTATATAAAAGATGTTTATTTTATGATGTACAATATGTTTATTTGACGAGGCAAAAAATGCTTCTTTTATGATGTACAAAGTACTCCATTTTTGAGGTAAAAAGTATTTATTTTATGATGTACAAAGTACATATTTTTTGATGTAGAAAATGGTTCTTTTATGATGTTCAAGATAGTTCTTCTGTGATGTACAAGATAGCTGATCTTAACATTATCTTTGCTTAACTAGGGAGTGTATCTGTAGACCTATCTGTCTAGTCTTTTATTTTAAAAGCTTACAAGCACCTACTCACGATTAATGCTCGGATGTAAGGGTACTACGTCTAAAGTACACAAAGATTTCTTGCTGTTAGATGGAGGTAGGCCCTTAATTTTCTGTCAGACGACAATTGTATCCTTATCGCACGGTTTAATGCTTTGTGCAATAGGTTGCAAATGACAGTCAAGAATTTCTGAGATACCACGAGATTGACATAACAAGATGCTCGGGTACGTTATTAAAGCTCATATGGATTTGGGGGGAAAGGTAAAATCTGCCTAGTTTAGCATCCTTTACATTAAAAAACTTAATAGTTTCCGCAGGAATTTCTTTCATATGGCCTACACAAATGATACTTTCCTTAATAAGTCGAGATAATTCTGATGTAGGGTCCTCTTTACGCTCAACATGGACCTTCCCATCCGAGAGCTTCGAAATTGCTTCTTGCAAGTAATTTTCCTTTCCCCAAACTACAACCGCTGACCCTTTCTCTTCCTCCTTAATAGTAATTTTGTTACCCTTAACTAAACTGCGTAGGGCGTATTGCTGTTCATTGCTTTTATCAGGAGATTTATTCCCTGCTGGAAAGGGAACGGCTAAGATCCAGGATGGCGCGATAGAAAGTGAGAAGATATTCAAGTTCCTTGGATTCTACATGACTACTAAAGGGGGCAGGACGACATTAACCAACATCAGACTAGGACAGGCTAAAAAGTCACGGCAAGCCTAGCTGACATGTGGACGTAGAACGACCTCAAACTGCAAAGTTAACAAAACCCCTGGTGTGGAGCGTTTCGCTCTATGGATGTGAAAGCTAGACACTGAGAAAGAAAGAGGAGAAGATGATTAAAGTGATTGACATTTGGGTATGAAGAAGGGTGCCACTTGGAGAGAAAGAAGAAAAAACGAATGGGTCAGAAGGAAAGTTGGAATGACACAGGCACAAGAGCATGCAGAAACAAAAACGGAAACTAAATAAGTACTGCCACTGGAAGAGATGAGAAGATAGTATTGTACTGGCAACCATCGTGGGAGAGATGAATGAGAAAGGCAGACGAGGACGACGCAAAATAGAGTGGATGGACAACATTATTGAATGGAGCTGTAGCCTAGATGGTGCAAGAAGGAGAGCCCATGACAGATGTGCCTACGGTCTATCCAAGGGCTAAGGTCAGCAGTGCTGTACCGTATGCTCTTGAGAGCCCATGACAGATGTGCCTACGGCCTATCCAAGGGCTAAGGTCAGCAGTGCAGTACCGTATGCTCTTCTACTGGAATGGATGAAATCACTTCCTTCTGACTAAGACAATAGGACACACAGTTTGCAAGTTCTTCAAACCGCCCTGAAACAAGATGTTATGTTGGTTATACTGGTGTATTATAATGTCATTAGGATAGATATTGTATTAGTGTACCATTATCAGGGTACATTGCACCCTTTTTTGATGCAAGGGGTATCAGGGTAGATGACGTATTCTTGTATCAAACTGATCTTATAAGAAAGGCAAAAGTGCCGATACACTTGCTTAAGACTTAAGTTTGTAATGATGATTAGTCTAATTTCTACTCAGTGGAATGGAGAAGCAATCATTAGGTCATCTTGGTGTCACATGTATGTATGTATGCATGTATGTATGTATGTATGTATGTATGTATGTATGTATGTATGTTATGAAGTCCAAAGCAGGCCTTGCCAGTCACCTTCGTGCCCACGGACGTTCAAGAGAAAAGTATTTAAGAAGCAGTGAAGATGCGGGAAAAGAGACGGCAATCATCTGGTGAAAAAAAGGAGCAATCAACATGTATGTATGTAGGTATGTATGTACTTTGTGCAGGCTATAAAACAGTAGATTCTGGTCCAAAGAAGGTTTTTTGGCTGTTAAACAATAACATGAACCAGATACTTTTGTTTTGCCTGTAACTTGCCCAGAAAGTTATCGTTTACAGCATCCTTAAAGAAATATGGGGTGTGAACATGTTAAAAAGATATTAGGGTACCATTTTTTGTTTTGTCTTCAATATTAACGTTAAAATTTGATGTAAGATTCTTAAGCACCAGGAAAGCCAAGTCGTGTAGTACTCGATTTACCCTTTCGAACTTTCGTGATTTCCTCTATTAATCTTGCCGAAAATTTTTATGCGTTTAAGTAGATCAGCATGAGACCTTGCATAATACGTAACAAATCACGTTATATGGGTATGAAAGGGTGAGATAAGGTGTCAGCCTCTGCTCTAGTTCTTTCTTATTGAAGCTATTAAAGTTAAGCGAAGGATTTCTGCAGATGTTGTTTACATGTCCTCCATTTTCATTTTCACATATAAAGTTAAGCCCAAGTTCTTTCAAAAACTAATCTAGTGGATAGTGGCTTCTTTTATTATTATGCAGCTGTACCCTGAAGTCAATATAAGAAGTTCGACCTTAATACACCTTAGGAGACACTTGCAGTCGATCGTCCGAATTTCTAACATAACATAACCGATACAATGTAGCAATGTACGCATCAAACAGGACAAGAACTGCTCCCCTGGTGAACACCACAGTTATTTAGAAAATGCACGAAGTGAGATTTACAACAACTGCCATGAACAGCAACTGGCAGACTGGTATTTTCCTTGTTATCTGTTAAGGAAATCTAAACTAATAGACAGAATAGAACTTACTGAAGGAATAGGATTTTTTATCAAATAGGTAAAGACATCAAATTTCAGGGCTTTGAAACATTGGTTCAAGATGATTTGCATATTTGTGGTTTGAGCATACTGGTACCATATTCATACTGTCAAAGCATTGAAAGGATTCAATTTTGAGGAGGGGCATGCGCAGTAGAGTGGATGAAATAGCCCAACATGATACGGGTATTTAAAAACTCTCAAATGTCTGTGATGCGGTTTGTGAATGGGCAAGATTTTTCGATTAAGGCAAAAATTGATAAGAAGAAAAAAATATAAATAGAGGGATAAGTATAACTTTCCTCAATTAATGTTAAGAGATCATTGAGATCTTATGCAGATAGCATGTTATTTAATAAACAATGTATTTAGAGTATAAAAGATGTCTGATTTGTATATGTGCTTCAAAAAGTACAAATCAATGTAATACCAGAGGCCATGCTGTTAGGGGGAGGCATAGAGGACTCTGTGATTTAGAATGACAAGGCGATAGGGTGTTCTGAGAAATGCACTGCATGGAAGTGTGAAAGTTGTTGCAGTACTCCCGTTTCCCTCCAAAATCTCAAAAATTGTACCGATGGATGGATCCTATTTTCGTATTATTTGATGTAAATGCATAAAATGAAATGACATTTTATATACCACTTGCTTGTTGCTTAGAATATTGTTGAAGAAAAAAAAATGTTTGTTCGCACTATCTGTATGTAGAGAGTTTGATGTTTTACCTGGTTTCACACGTACTATATATATGAAATGCAGACGTTGCTACATGATGTTATCAAGTTAACATTAAATAACAAAGCAACTTTTTTAAACGTCTGACGATAAATTTCAACTTCTTTTGTCCTAACGTTGATCTGTCTTACAATTCTATTTTGTAATGAAAATAAGCATGTTTGCTATACGAATGTCAAATGAGAAGCATTGACATTCAGAAGATACATGAGTGGTGCTAACATCTTCTCCCATATCTCTTGAATTTATTATCCTCGACCTAACATTTCAAAACTGTCTTGCGGATGATATTTTGCAACTTTCAATGGGCATGGGAAAGATCAACGTGTCATATAGCAGTCCTTTATGGGTAAACCAAATGGCGCAAAGAGGCTGATCTCCAAAATCGCTTAGAGTTGGATGTTGATGTCTACCTGTGGCGTACTGAGAGCTAATCTGACTAAAGAAATAAAGTAGGTCATTATAGGGGGTCCCCTGTGTCAGTTGATAGAGCTGATGCTGCTAATGCGTGGGTCACAGGTTCGATTTCCGGTTGTGACATGTTTTCTTTTTTTTCCACAGTATCTTTTCAGTATGTTCATATAAATAACTTTAATAAAGGGCACAAATCGATAAAAATCGGTTCTTGCTGCCTTGAAGATGATTAACATACTCTTAGTGGTTTCTTTTTTATCGGCAGCTATCACATGACAGCACGCAACTTCAAGGGTTTTTTTAAGATTTTGTTAAAACAAAGTACAAGTGATACTGAGATACTTACAGCACGCTAAGCACATCTACATAACAGAATGTGGTTTTAGCAAATATTTTTCTTAACAATAACTGCAAAATTTAAAATGTCTGCACGAATTGACCTATTCTTACACACACGGCTTATAAAATGCTGCTTTGAACATGCAAGTAACCGCAGTTAGCAGATCAAGTCTAGTAAACTATAATACTATCACTTGCGACACTAGGACAGTTATTTCTAACGTCGCTCTGCCTATTTATTAGACTGAACAGAATCAGGCTAGCAATTTTAGGAGGTGAGAGGATATTATATTCGTTTCGCCTACAATAATGGACAATATTTGTCTTGGCCTTCATTTTTACGTATCTTAGACAATTTCGTCTTATTTAAATGATCTACAAAACAATTCAACAATTTAAGAGCATTCTTCAATACAAAAATTTAAGCAATTATTTATCGATACTTCTTTAGTTGAATCACCGTCTTTAAAAGTGGTAGCAGGGGCGTCCAACCCCATTTCCGTATAGTACACAAAATACCAGCGTCCATGCTAAACAAAACATGATGAGTAATGTACCATCTCTCGAAGAGATGGAGCATCTATGAGAACTACATAGCAAATTGAAGCCCTTATTAGTCTGTCTCCAATCTGTCACATGTTTTGTAAGACATTATATGTACACCGGACGCTATATCTGCTGTAAAGCTGTAAATTAATCAGATATGATAATTATCAACAATATCTGTCAGTGCAAGTGACATCAACAGTGGTATGCAATCAGTAATATAACAGCCGACCTTCATATCTGTCATCATGAGTTTTGCAAAATTGTCCCGCTCTTGCTGTCACACAAGTCTTCTATTCACGTTTTGATGGATGATTAAGTCCAAGATATCATAAATTTTAAAGTTCCCCCAAAAGCCCCCTTCAAATAGAAATATTTACCCAAACTATTTGCGTCCTAAGACTTATAAAAACAACAAATCTGAAGCCTTCAATGATTGAGAAAGGCAAGTAAAAAGTTGATACCCGAAAACAAAAACGCTGAGTAATAACTATAAACAGAAGAAAGGAATAGTCTTCGAATACCAGAATGACTGGTCTCTGGAGCCAGTGACCGAATAGGAATAGGAGATTTTGTTTTGTACTACGTGAAAGTCTGGAAACTAATAGAAACTGAGCAATATTGTTGGCCGAGGAAGAGTAGAAGCTCAAATTTTATAAACATAATTGAAAAAATTATTTTTTACAATCCAGGTTTAGTAAAGATTATTAAGAATATCAGTATACCCTTTTGATCGAGTTTTCGTTACATCCAGCTGTCAGGACTGCACGTACAGTGATGTTTAACAAGCGGAGAGGCATCATCAGCGGTAACAGTTTCCGAGAACCTTAAATCATGCACTCTCCCTTTCTCTGTACATCCTACCTAAGACAGTGGTAATTTACTTTGGACCTTATTTTCTCAGTCTACCTCAATCTACCAGAATCCAATTATTAGAAATCAGATTATTTGGACTTCCTAAATTGAAAGAAAAAGATTTATATAAATTGCAACGTCTTCCTATAAGTAAATCTACTTCTTCAGTGACTGGTAAGCTTTCAAGCGTGTTACAATTCTCTCTACTGTTTCCAGTAGAAGATTTCCAAGATATTTTCGGCGAAACTTGATAGTGATTTTGTGGTTAACATCTTAAATTTACGAGGCAGAAGCAAGTCTGAGGAAGATTTTAAAGGCAAGTGTAAACTCATTTTTGTTAGATGAATATGTAAGATCAACGACCTTCCAGGCCGATATTTGTACACGCTGTACACTTGTCAGTTGTCAACAGATTTGTCATTTTGTTATATTAACACGCATTATTTTGGCTGTTTTTTCAATTTAGCCTTTTTCCTTCGAGAATCTACTATTTATTTTCTTTTCTAAATCGTGCAGTTTTACACCCTGTAAATTGTAGGATTACATGGCTGACGTATGCAAACTATTAAGAAATGAAGCTATGACATTTAACACTGTGATCTACGACGACGTCTCCAAATCAGTGTGTAGGTGCTGCTCGTAACTGACTGTACTTCATCAATATCATCTTGGAGAGATTATTGATATATCACAAAATACCGCATGATATTGAGTACTCCTACCTTCTCCAGTTTTCGGAGGCCACCATGGAGACATTTCCCACCTAATTGAAGTTGGTCAATACATGTTTTTTTCTGGTCGATCTACTGTGGTGAGGTAGTGCCCTAGTTTCAAGAGTGATAGATGTTAAGGAAGGTCCTGTCACCTCGTCATCACTGCCCAGAAGCGTAACTGCTTACTTCCTCATTTTTAATCTCATTTTGTTATAATAATTCTTCATACTATAAACAATTTATATGAAACAAGGATTTAAATGAAAAGAGCAGGAAATTGAATAAAATTAAAAGTTACATTTGTTAAATATTATTTGGAAACTTTTTATTGCAGGCAAAATTATTTTGCTTGCAAAAATGGCAATTCACTCTTCCCGGTCAACGAGCTCCGCGACGGTTCCAAATGATTATATTTATTATTATAAGAATAAAATAAAATACGCTCATTTTATTGTATTTAGCTTGTATTAGTCTATTGACTATCTAATAATCTGATAAAACATCAAATAAAGTTGACACAACATCATTATGCCTCAGTTTGTGACAACAATTTGCAATTCAAATCTTTGTTAGTACACGATGTCGTAGATTTGCAAAGGAAAGGGTGTTAGTTAAATTCACCATCATTTTTGTCTAAAAATAAATTACATCTGGTATCGTCATCGATTTTCAGAAATTTTGCATAGTACATTTTAATCTTTTAATATTCTTTCTGCTCCAAAAACTACTATATTCACTTCACGAAAGGCAGCATTGTGTTATGCTTGCACAAAAAGTCAGTGTTTCTTGAGAGCAAAATATTGTTTAGAGGAAGATTGGATGGAACACACTGTGGCACTGTAGCCAGACACGTATCACCTATTTAATACGGTCAGTTTATGTTATACATCCTACGCCTGCAAATTTGAAGAAATGGTCAATAGATGTAGTTGTGGTAAGTTGTGGTACACTTAGACACAGTTTATAGGGTTGCCCTCTCAACTTGAATACTGATGAACATGGCACCACAACCAATTGCTACGTTTCTTGCAGACGAAATGAAGGAAGAGGTGAAGATAGTCAATGAAGGCAAAAGACCCCAAGTCGAGAAAAGGAAATCATCAGATTCTGCAAAGAAGGACAAATATTAACACAAAACACTCACTGTACGATGGATAATCCAAAATGGGAAGGAGAGGGGAGGTTGTTAATTGATCTCAATGGACAGATTGTTTTCCCCATGCCTACTAATCAGAAACTGGACCTAGTTTTTCGATGTGAATACAGGAAACTCGTAAAAATTCTGAAAAACTGACATTGTGCTGGGAAAGTAATGTAGCTAATGCGTTGTTACGAAATGATAAGAAGTTGGAGAATTTGCTGCGTATTGGTGCAGGTAATAGATGGCTATCTTCTTGTCATCCAATAGAAGTTGACGTAAAAGATTTTTTTTACTCATTGCGGAAGGATCATGGGTACACTGCTAAGTAAAGAAGGAGTCGTGTGAAGAGTACCCAAGAGAAGGCACGAAAAGCTAGCTATCAATCCCGCTAAAGAGCCTGACTTTACAGTGGAGTAAATCGAAACATGGAAATCGAGTGCAGGGCATTTTCGAAAGAAGGGGAGGACGGCTCGTTATAGAAACACGAGAGAGAAGGAACAAAACAGAAGGTGCTTCCCCCAATGATGTCCTACACCTTGAGTTGAGTACAGAAATGTTACCCACGTTTCATCCAGAAATGGAGCGAATAAGCTAGCAGAAAAGTACTGAACGTCTTCTTTGCATCAATGTTATCTTTATAGCCACTATTACTAACCTGACTAAGCCTTAAAAATAATGTTCTTCATGTGATGCTGGTAACGGGTATCACGTTTTTAAGGAAATCTTTAATCGATGAAATGCTCGTTTGTTATTCTTTACCTTACAGTTAGTCTTGATATAGGATACCCTGTGTATAGAGTCTCTTTATCTGGATCCTTTACATTTCCGTGTACAAGTTTTGGAAGCAACTATGGTAAACTCCTATTAGCAACCATGGGTTTACTAAATGATTGTTGCAAGAATTTAATAGAATCAAGAAGACGGCAGTTATTCCTTGTTATCAACACTTATTGCAGGACTTATTGTGACCCCTTTTCGCAAAGATAAGTTGTGAAGTAAGGAATCGAATGGGTGCGATTGAATTTTTTTTTGCATATGTTTCATAGCGGACTCCTCGCCGATATTTCACATCTATAGTCTGAAGCAAAACGTAGCTAATCTGATATTAGTGAAGCCAAACGATATAATCCATATCCAGGAAGTACCTCAAGACTTGTGTAAACCTGTCTGTTTATTATCAGTATTTCTGCCTGTTTTGTCTTCAGACAGGGCATATTCTTTATTCCCGACCACGTGAGTTAGGGCACTCACAATAAGACGAACCGCCATGTTGGGTTACAGCCTAAACTTGGCTGTGGCAACTTGTGGATATAATGACTTAGGATTTCCTTCTCTTTTCACAGCAAGAATTTTAGGTAAACATGATCATAGTTGTTGAAGATTGAGCGAGTCTAATATTAACTTATTGTTTGTAGAAGCTGTATTAAACATACAAGTAAAACTATTTAGGCCAAAAGCCTCAACTCTTGGATGCTTCTTTTAATATTAGCTTTCGTGTTAGTACAGGGCGATCTAAATAACAAGCCTGGACAACACTCAGCTGAAGGCCACGATTAGAGGCCATTATGAAAATGTAGATTGGCTGTTGATAACAGGATTTTTTCATCATGATGATAGTGTTAAATGCGTTCGTGGGCAAAATCATCCATAACAAGTGTGATTTGAGACCAGGGGAGGTGTGTCAATTAAAAAATAATCAATTTAACTAACTATGGTATACATACAACTGACTGATTTTCTTACAATACACTGTATGGAAGTACAAAGAAACAGCATAAACAAATACCAAGAACTGTTCTAAGAATGAAATATTTGGATAAAATCATTAAAAATAATTAACATTGATACATTAGAATGTTGACAGTGTCAAAACTTTCTGTTTAGTCTCCTTTGTTCATCTTGGGCTGTACAATTTACTATAATTGTTAAATAACACATTAGCCAATGCTCTAGTATGATTTTCCTTTGTTTGCAAATTTTAATGGCAATATATCTCTAAATGTACATGACACAATGATTTCCTACACAAAAACTTGATATTTCATGAAAATATATTTCTTAAAATTACCCATTAGTAGACACTGTTTCCTGGTATTTGGAGTCCCTCGCAATGTAGATCACTCACAAATGACCCATACAGTTTCATGACGAATCACATAACCAGCAATATAAACAAATCCCAAATATTTAGGGCTCTCAAACAAAGATACTAGCGTAAAATTCAAAATATTTGGGGCCAAATCTTGAGGCTTATTCAAGGCTGTGTCAAGGACAGTCCCCGCCATGATATCTCAGGGATGGTTTCACATAGACTTCATCAATGAGGAAAATACAGTTCTTTTGTTGAACATCTGTCAAATTACTGAATAGACAACTCATAAA
>JAAAKL020014010.1:0-12173 GCA_010016065.2 Carybdea cf. marsupialis auct. non (Linnaeus, 1758) | reverse complement strand
CAACATTTAACAGTAAATGGGGTTGAACACTGGAAGGACACATTTTCTTTTTAATTTTTCCAGTAAAAGATTCTAAACCCCCGATAACTAAGCTCCTACTTCACCATCAAACATTTCAAAGCCCTGAATGTTCGACATTAAGCATAAAATCTTGTTTAATTGGGAAGGAAAACGCCCTTTTCTCTTAAATATGACTGTCACCTATGCTGAACGTATGTAAAAATCTACTTTTTATTGAAGATAGACCTCACGGAACCAGTCTGCATTTCATCGAAAGTAAACTATTTCGAAGCTAGCCGAAACGGATAACGAAAAGCTCGCGGAAATATCATTGCTAATTGCAAGTATGGTCGCTGCCACTTCTGTTATCGGATGTTTTTCACTTTGAATACTGTTGAACATTCAACTACATCTTTCATTCCTGAAGGGTCTTCCTACTTGATATGCTATAGACGTGACGTAACTTTGTCTGTAATACGAAAGCTCATCGTTGAAAGATCAACAGTTTTCATTGTTTACACTAAGTGTATTGAATGACTTGATGCTGCTATGAATTGTGGGAAATCAGTTTTGCCAATAATTTCTTGATCAATTTCAGAGCTGTTCATATCTTATAAAAGATGAGAAAGGTAACATTGGTAAGCTAACATCATGCCTTTAATACGCTGTAGTCAAAATAAGTTAATTCTATTTAATCCGCGGATTTGAAAATTAGGAGGATACTTGGAGGATTTGAGGAGGGCATGGGGGATAACATGCTCCACTATTATCCAACTAGACTTTGTTGGAACACGCCTTGAGTCTATTACTAGCATGTTAATAAACTCATTAGACATTTTTACCTTCCCTGATATACCCTTGTACTTTCCATAATTATGGGAAGTAATTTCTTGCCTTTGCTTAAAAGTTTAATTTTCAGTTTATTCAATTAACATAGAATAGTATAGATCAGTTGCACGAAGGGGAGTCACTTTTATAGTTAATTCAAAGGTTATTTTTGCTGTTCGTGACCCCAACCTGTAACTCCTGGGGGTTTTTTGTCCTGCTTTATTCCGGTTCTTTTGGTTCTTGTCAAGTTTTATATTGTTAATAGCTTGTCACCAATTTGTTTTACCTTGTGAATTTTAAAATTTGAAGTATATCTTTTGTTTCTTATAATTCAAAAGATGATAAAAGCGCGATGGCTCAGTGGTTACGGCTGCACCATTCAGAGCTGAGGATTCAAGGTTCAAATCCCACTCAGGACAGTTTGAAAATTCGAGTGTTTCATCAATCTGTAAACTGAGCCATCAAGCTGGCCGCCAACCCAGCGGGTCATCCTTCCGGGGTCGGCAAATGGGAACCAGTTCACACTGGGGTCAAATTGTGGAAACACAAGGAAGAGGAGTGGCGCCCCTCTCTGTCTTCGGGCAGAAGCCATACGAAAAGGGAACCTTCGGGTCGCCCTCGACTGCGGTCGAACAATTTGATTTTTTTAAAATTTTGACTGATAGGCCCTTGAACACACTCTGCCGTGGTATCGTGCCACATTGTACTTAACTGTATTGCTCTATTAAAGATCTATTGTAAGACTGTGAGAGGAATCTTTAGGATAGGATATTGGGCTAAATATACCTCTGTTTAAAGGCTACGTATCGAGATAGATATAGAAATCCTGTTTCGTTAATTTATATTTGTGTCTCAGGGAATAGGTATACGAACAGGTAGCCTGCCACAAAGCGACGTAAATTATTTGTCTCGTAGGTAATACATTTTGTATCACAATCAACGGTGATTATTGTTACCCTACAAGGGCCCCAACGATCTTACTAGACTTGCTAAAAAACTAATGACTTCTTTGACATTGTAAGGCATGCACCAACTTTCCTTTTGCTAGTAATACGTTCATAATTAGCAGCCATAAAACAGTTAAACCTAGTATTTTCTAAATTTAAAAGCATTGTTTGGAACATTGCAATGCTCTTACACATTTATTTGAAGAAAACGTTTAAGATTTGCAATGGCGTACTTTTATCTAACAGTTTGATAGAAATTGTAAGAATTTTGACTTAGAGATTTTCTTCCCGGAAGAGAATGTGTTTCAATTGTAAAATTCGTGCGTTCCTTGTCGTTCGTTTTGTAGTATACCCCATCATCGCACCCTTGATTACTTGTATAGGTTTCTATTGACAGGTGTGACCTTACGTGCTAGCACTGCCAGATGCTGTATTCAGTTATAAGTCCCGTTTAAGAAAAAATAAATTCTATTATTATTTATGTGATGCAATCACATTTAGGAAAAAGCGTACGTGCATCAGAGATTTATATGAAAGAGATGGCGTAACATAGGCTTGATAACTTTTGCAGAAAGATTGGGACAATTTCTGTATTGCATTTAAACGGCTCTGTACTCACTACTATTTGTACAATAAAATAAGAAAGGTAGCCGAGTGAGCCTGAAAATGTAGTAAATTGCGTAATGTGTTTGGCTTCTCTAAACATTTTCTTGGTGCTAACTGCCCCCTCCTGTTTTCCAGTCCCAGGAACGCCACTGCTCGTGATCTCACGGTCTTACGATCTTGCATAACGGATAAGAAAGCAATGAGTGATATACTCTTTTATGGGGCAAACGATAAGTCTTGACAGATCGGAGGAGATGCAAATAAGTGTGGTGGGCACGCATTTCTAGCAAAATCTCTAATGGGGTCCTTTGATTTGATTTACCGACAATGTAGTACCTGATGTATCGCAGCCGCTTATTCTTTTTGTAAAATCCACGCAACAATTCATTGCCAAATCACGATGGTCAGATGACGCGTTGAAGTCTACACTTGTCGTTTAATGACACCACGGGCTGTGCCAGTTGATTGCCTGTGGCAAGGTCAGTGTAACACGGATGTTTTAAATGGAATAGAAGTACAGCGCAGACTAGGGTTCGCGACTTTAGCCTTGACTGGGCGTGTCGATTTTTCTCAAGGGTTTTAACACTGCAGCCGTTTGTTACACTTTTCGACCAACGGAAGAATACAACATCGAAATTACTGTTCATGAACAATCCTTTAACGAAGACCAGTTATTGTACTTCAAGTTTATTTTAATATGATACAGATGCAACTTGATGGATAGAAGTTGTTCAAAATGGAAGAAGTCTGTTTTAAGTTTTAATCAAAGTAGCGTTAGGCTTGCCTTAAAGTTGCTGGTTTTCGAACAGTAATGCTGTTTGAAGGTGTCAGTTTTAAGTAGATACAAGGCGTTAGATGTCTATAGGCATAATGTAAAGGCATCCCCATATACCTTGCGATTGGGCCTTGCTATCGTGCAGGTTTTCAATTTTGGCATTTAATAATGAGGATCTTCACAAAGTTAATAAGTCTTTCCGTGGTATTTCATCTTTCTGTATGTAATTGGCGCCTAGTCCAGTACAATGCGGAGGAAAAGTGTGACGTCACAATTTTGAAAAGTTATAAATTGTGGGGGAAATTCTCAATGTTTTTGTTGCCCTAGTAGTAAGAACGTCAACGACCAAATTGTAGAAGGGAGGGGGCTTCTTACCAACACCAGGATATAAGTTTTAAAAGTTTCAAATCTCTTTAACAAGAACTATATAATTCTGACTTATCTTATGCTGGATCCCAACTTTAGGGTCCAGGCAAAATCAACAGAGTCTTGACCAGAGATATGTCAAGATACAAACACTTCTATTTTTAACACTGTGCATGCTACAAAGATGGTATTTTTTGATATAGGCTATTTTAGGACTGCCTTTTGATATCTGGAGTCACATTGTACTATTTGCAAAACTGGTTCTTTGTGACGTCATCACTTCAGTCAATCTAAGCCTCAGAGTTAAAAAATAGAGGATTTTGAAACAGAAACTTATAAAAATTTTTAAAATATTTTTAAAAGCGTATATGACGGTCATATGGCGCTTAGATTAACAACAAAAAAATTTTTTTCTTTACTAGTAGCAGAATGATGAAACTATTTCGTTCTAAATTCGTTTTCATTTACCTTGTGTGCCCCAGTAGTATGCTACCACCCTACCAGCCTGTACACCTTGTTGGAATGCCGCTGATATGAAATCACGCACATGAAATTTAGCCTTAGGTAAATGGTTTACACACGAAATTATTAAAGTTATTTCACTTCTGCTAAAGATGATTTGATTCGATGGAATATGGAAAGAGAAAATTATAATTCTTGAGCGTCTCTTAGTACTGCCTGTGGAGCTTCAGCCTTGACACCATGTCACAAGTTCTACTCGATAGATATGATAGGTTGTTCACATCAAGTTTTCAGTCGTCAAAAATCGTGTTTCCCATTGTTTAGTATGACTATTATGCCATTCCTACTCTCTCTGATAGATCTAAGCCTTGCTCATTACCAGCTAAGATCGGGAAAAGTCTAGAAGTTGCAGATAGTGAAGGCTAAGGGCCTCGTGAAGACATCCAGCCATTGAGAGCATATGGAGCGACGCTTCCAATGCCAATACCCTTCCCCCAATCACTAGTGGACACTTGTGTGTTAGTTTGCTCTTTTGCTAAGGGCTGACGTGAGCAAAATAGAAGCATTCAAACATCTCGAAAACGTTTGCCGTGCCAACGAAATCATGATGACATTGCCGAAAAATTTGTGCATGGAACATTTGATCACATCACTTTGATGACTGGTATTCTGAGTTGCCAGCCCCCTTTGTTGCTATTATTCGTGATTTCTCGCAATAACACTAATTCAGAGTTTGGCTCATCGTATTTCAATTACCCAGTTTTTGATTGATTACATTTCAAAATTTAAGCTCAGGACAACTTTAACATTTTGAAAAAAATTGAAAAATAACTTGAAGATGGCATTTGTTGTCAGTTTTGACGGCAGTCACGTTGACTTTGCGGGTTCTTAAGACGGCCACAGTCCAACGGGAAATGCAGTAAAAGACATTTTGAAGATATTCAGCATGAGTTATGGCGTTGATATATGGCCAAGGCTATTCTTGACCAGGCGGTTATGCAGATAAGATACAAGAGATAATCGTGAATAATGACCATACGTCTTACCTCATCAAACTACTTGTAACTTACCCCAAAAGTGCCGTTTTCGTAAATTCATTGCCATGAGAGTAGTTATAGCATTCAACCAAAAATCTTTTGGTATAGGATATATCTGAATTGATATGATCTGAGTATTTTTCTGTATGGACATTGCCGCAGCCCCGTACCCCATGTGAGTGACCATCTGTGACCATTTATATAGGGACACTCTTCTCATTAAGATTAGCGCTGAGTACAATGGAAATGTTAAAATTGAGGGTCTTGAGTATTTGTTATTTAGGTCTGGCTCAGGATGGGACAACATAGTTTGATACTACGCTGCTTATATCTTGTGAAGTTACTCAGACTGAGCAATTGCATTGACATGGCCTTAATTTCCAAGATAAAGTCATGCATATTTTGATGAATTCATTGGGTGTACTTTTATCTTGATTACATACACCAGATGTATGGATATTACGCAGTAAATCAAGCCAGCAGTTGTTTCATCATTCAGGCTAATCAGGCCATGGTCGAAGGCTCCGTGCGTTCACTGGATCTTTCGTATTAATGGCAAGACAAAGATGTATCTATCTATTCAAACTGGAGGGAATGCAGCAACTTCAAACCCTCCGATGCACAATCTCGCCCGAACTGCTTAGCGATTGGTGACGTGATAGGACTCCACAGATCGCATTTGGTTCGTCACCCTGTGTTCAACAAACACGACACTAGATGTAGCAGTGGTGCAGTTTAGCGCTTACTGAATCGTAAGTCTTGCTATTCTGTCAGCTCATGACATCGCAGGTACTAAGAAAAAATGCACAGGTGAAAAGGCCCACATTGATAGTAAAAAGGGACTGAGAACGAGCTCGTCTTATTAAAGGATTACGTTGTGGCACTTAAATGGCTAGCATAAGAATCGAACTTTGTGTTACCTTCTGGGAAGTAAGATGAACAAAGCCATCAATCTGTAGTGAATGAGAGCCTACTGAGCCAAATGACGTTAAATCTGGTCTTACTCTCCATTATGTAAGTTCAACAAGCAGGTGCTTGGAATCACTAACGTATGTGTAACGATGGCAACCAATTCTCCATTGTTCATCTCGTGGGGATGAGCAGATTGTGAGGATATGAGATTACAAGATACAACCACATAATGCTAAGGACGTTGAAACCAAATAACTGAGATCTTCTCCTAGACTAAGGAGATCTGGGTCGAGGCTCATCTACACGCTATCCAGAAATTAATGTTGTCGGTCATTTTGCAAAAAGCAGAGAATTAACTAACTAGGCAATGAACTGCCTCACTGGCTAACTGAAAAGTTACTTGACTAATAACGTATCAGATTAACTGCGTAGCGAATACACAAACCAACGAACCAGCCAGATGACTGTCTTAAGTTTAGATAGTCAGTCAGTCAGTTTGTTAGTTAAACTTGGTATTGTTTGTGACATGGCCATTTTAATACTTTTTTATCCTAACTGATGCCTGATCCCGAAACTCAGTCTACAAAGCCCCCATAGAGAACTACGACGTCCTCCAGCACTGGAGAGATGGGTGGGAGGCGCGAACTCCTAGAAGAAGGAAGATAATTGACGACCCAACTGCTCCGCCGCACGCTTGCAGTGTGTGACGTACAACAGACTACTGAGTGGTCACGGTAGAACGGAGAAGAATCTCCTCTGATGAGGCATCCGAGCATCAACAACTTGCCCGATATATGGGGAGGGGGAGGTGGACACAGATCTTCGAAAACTGGCTGAGAAAGACGGGTGTCGCGATGTGAGGGCTAAACAATACTGTTACTACTACTACTACTACTACTACTACTACTACTACTACTACTACTACTACTACTGTTACTACTACTACTGCAGCAGTCATTAGCTACATAGCATGGAATTCATCAAACATGAAGTGCTTAAGGCGCTGGCACGGATCGAACCCAGAATCTTCCACACCGAAAACGGAGACTAAATATATACATATCACTATCAGTAATCTAAAATTGCTGCTCGATAAAAGGCATCCAAGAAACAGCAAACGTGCGAGTTATTGCAATACAAGTTCGAAGTTGCTCGTAGCCTCGTTTTAGATTAAACTTTGGCAAGCATATCATAACGTCCCATGTCTTGCGTTCAGTCCAACACGATTATTGTCATTTTAACATCAACTAACTAATGTAAGCTAATTTTTTGATGGGGAGGAGTGGCCGAAGGAAGCAACAAGCTCTTGGGGATCTGTGAAATCTGTTACTTGAAGCGATTTCAGTGTTTGTAACTCACATCACTGATTATCATTAGTACCAGCGGATTATGTGATATGAATTGCAAATGCTGTATTCAAAAGCGACGGTGTCATTGATGTTTAAAGTAGCAGGATTTTAAAATATTTATCGTTATTTTATGTGAAATATTAGCAACAGTAGGTATATAACAGCATACTTGCATACTCCTTAGATTCAACGTTAGGATCATGGGTCTCGGAAGTGCTGACGCTATGAAATGTTGGCTTCTTAATTGGGATATCAATAATAAAATATTAATATCCTTGATGATTTGAACTTAGTATGACCTTTGCATAGATCATGCAATGTTTAGTTTGCCCATATTTTAAAGAGTCAACATAAAGTCGTAGGTCAAATATGACAACTTCTAGGTCAACATGTAGTTTTATTGTTCGCTATCGGCGAACTGGCACACGGCATCTGTACCAGATGAAAAGAGGAATGAAGCGAAAAGTAACTAAGCAACAGTCTTTAGGGGAAAATCTCAATTTGCACGACAAAGTAGTTGATATTTTTAATGTATGCAATAGATGTGATAAGTTTCGGGACTTTCATATGAAAGTGAGACTGGGACACTTTTCAGTACTTGCAAACTGTGTCTTTGTCTGCTTTAGACGCATTCAGACTTGTTATGCTTCTGCACCATTGGCTCCTGGTATATTTGCTTAACACCCTTCAAACATCCATATACAAGAAGCACGTGGTATTAACTTTGTATTGGTGAGCTGAAAATTCAGGATAGTAAATGATGTAAATCTAATACCGAGCCTTACCAATTAAAGAAAAAAATTGAAACGTGTTTGTGTTGTAACTTCTTTTACCCAGTTGGGTTTGGGTTTTTTTGCACTACCCTGTCAACATTTCCAGCACTCCAAGGGAGGGGGGTTGCCCCGCTTTAGAAATCATTTATCCAGTTTTTTTTAATAGAAGAGATCTCAGGTAATGATGGGAGCAACGAATCGGTACCGTCTGACTTGAATTGTAAAAAGAACCTGCTTTAATCTAAAACGATACCAATGAACCCTCTACTGCTCTGAAAAGGTGCCGTTCCACAATATTTTGCAGAGACGGTACCCATTTTGTGTATTCACTACAGTGTAGTGTATTGGCGCTCGGAGAGGCAATGATACCACTTTCGAGACTAATGTTTTATTTCAGTATTAAGCAACAATGTACTTGAGTAAATATACGTTCGTGCTACAGTTGAAATTAGTGGCCGGGGGGGGGACAATTTACATTCTAGGTATGTAAAAGTATGCGATGATAGCAGCGTCTTCTTAGTCTAGGTTACACAGCGCCAGAAGCTTTTGTTAACACATACCCATACTTATATAGATCAATGATATTACGACGTTAAAATGCTTGATGGAGCCTTAACAGTGATAGTTAGAAATATAAACGATGTCTTTTAATATTTAAAGCTCAAATTGCTTGTTCTGTGTGTCAAAGCTGCTAAATACATAGTAGCCTTTATATGGAAGAGTAACCATGGCGACGTGATAGTAAACAAGTTCGCAACATGATTTATTCCTTACATGTTGCACGATTAAACTAAATTTTCTCTATTGCTTTATGCTGAAGATACTAATTAAAAAGTAGCGTACTCATTATAAATGCCCTTTGATGCAAAAAGCATGCATTCTTGTACGTCACTCTAAGAATTCGTGACTTGCTGACATCAATACTACTATCCGGATTATGTCCTCTGCACTGCCTCCCCACAATAAAGGCTGAAATGCATCAGATATGTGAGCAGACATAAACAAAGCTTCTAGTCATTGTGATCCAACAAAGTTATGTCCAACTAAGCGCTTCATTTAAAGCTTCATTAGTATATAGTATGTTATAGCAAAATAGATTGTGATAGCTAGCTCAAGATTAAGTTGTGTTGGACGGTTACGCGAAACAGTATGTTTTTCATACCAAGAGTTTCTATTAAGCTATCTAGTCTGAGAGGCAAAAGTAAAGTAAATGTTGTGGCATACTTAAGGATTTAAGGCCAGACTAAAGTCTATCCAGGGGTGCACGCAAGAGACTTTTTTGATCATTTACCGAAGAGTAGGGGCCATAAGCTTGAAAGTTGCACATCTTGTCATCAAAAATCTATACTTGGTTCAAGACGGGACAATCAAGGCATTTCATCGTTCCATAAGGGGGACACAACACCTCCCCCTGCGCAAACCAGAAGCTGGAAACTGCGACTTGTAAAGCAAAATATCAGTTGATACTCGAGTACATTCTTCGCTGCAGAGTTTCCGGCAGTGTAAGCACGTCTGTGTTGTTTCGAGATTTTATTCAATGTTCCCCGTTGTTGGTGGATTTTTCATATTTTCATCGCAAATTGGTTCAAATAGAAATGAAGTAGTGCCAGATATTGCTTTTTGAATAACGGAGTTATCTTTCCCCCCGATATTTCAAGGCTACATTCAATCAGAGAACACTGTAAGACGTTCTCTGTGAGCTCACTCATCCTTTATACACAATATGGTATTGCAGAATGTTTGAGTGGATTCCCTCCCTTATGATCTCTTCAAAAAATCTACTATGTGTCTCATGGAGGAGCCTTTATTAGCGCCCTTACTGATATGAATTTCTTCGCAAATAACGCCCTTTTCAGACTGAGTTTAATTGAATATCCTTTCCCTCGGGCGCTTACTCTGATAGTGTGCTACAACTACATCCAAAAATGGAACAGGGTGCATTTCTCTGAAGAACCATTTACTTTCATTGATAAATTGATGAGTAGTATAAAAGTAAGGTAACTGTGGTGTACTGAAGGAGGTACGCAGAGAGAGAGAGTGATGACGTCACAAATCAAAAGTTTTGGAAGTAGTTACATTTGACTCCAGATATCTGAAGGCAACTCTGGAATAGGCTGTTTCCCAAACTACCAGACTGGAAGTGTACATAGTGTTTAATTAAACAAGACGCATTTGAATTTTTAAAATCTGTGCTCAAAACTCGGTTGATTTTCCTTGGTTCCTTACGTTAGTAACCAGTATCAAATAATAAGCTTTTGATAGAGAGATTTAAAACTTTGAAAGCTGATATCTCCGTGTTGGGAAAGGGAAATACTCTCAATTTTGGGCGTTGACGTGCTCTCTAATAAGGTAACATGAAAATTGAGTATTTTCCCCATAATTCAAACATTTTCAAAATCGTGACGTCACACTTTCCTTCCGCATTTGGCCATGCCCACTAACACGGCAATATAGAAACTTAAATCAGCCAATTTTGAAGCTTTGATCGGCAGTCTGTCACCAATTATCAGAAGGCAGTCAAACAGGTGTTCTCACTACTGAAAGTTTCACATGTTTTTCAGATGACACTGGCATCACAGTATAGATAAAAGACAAAGGACACTAGATTTTCCCTTTGTAAATAAATTTTTGTTGCGCTTTCAGTGATAAAGGTACCTTGCAAATAAGGCGTATGCGTTTTCAGCATTGACGCAATGCTGAGGAAAAGTGATGACGTCACAAATCACAAGTTTTGAAAATAGGACGATTTGACTCCAGATTCCAGAAGACAACCCTAGAATAGGCTGTTTCTCAAAATACAAGACCTGTAATGTGTATAATGTTTAAACTAGAGGCGTTCTAATTTAAAAAATCTCTGGTCAAGACTCTCTTAATTTTCTTTGGATCCTTACGTTAGGATCCAGCATGAAATAACAAGATTTTGTTAGAGAGATTTAAAACTTTGAAACCTGATATCTCGGTGTTGGAAAAAGGCAAGACTCTCAATTTTATCCATTGACGTTCTCACTAATAGGGCTACAGGAGTATTGAGTATTTTCCGTAATTCAAACATTTTTAAAATCTTGACGTCACACTTTCCCTCCGCATACAAGCCAATAGCTGTAACATTCGTTGCTAAGGCAACTGATAGTCCACTTTTGTTTCTTCAACGCCCTACAATGTAGTCTGGTACGAGATTATTGCAATGTGCGGGAGAGATTACTTTCAGTAGGTCAGATAGTTTTCCACCAAAGTTCAAACATAATGTGAACTGTATGCGGTTCTAATTTTGGTCTCATAATAAAAACAGAGCTTGCGCAATTCACGTGACATAAAATCTTAACAAGACTTTAAGGGATACGTCCCCTTCTTTTCTTGCTACCTTTTCCCTATTCTGTCCCCTCATCTTCCGCACAGTGATGCCTACACCCTTTGCTGTGTGTGTGCCTTTCCCCTCACACCACCCAGGAAATTCCTTCTTATTGCCCAACAAGGATGTAACCAAACTCATTCGATATACACTTTAGAGACAGGATTTTAGAAACGTTATTCGATCTTCCTATTGAGTTCTCAAGATGTGGAGGTCAAGGTTCACGTAATCTACGTTACTTTCGTTTTACACTCTTCCATATGTTATAAACTGCTTACTAATTCATTGCATTTTGATTGTTTACTGGACTGAACACATGTTTCATACTGTAGGTGGTCATGATGACCCGAGTGAAACTTCTGTCAACAAGTCTCACACATTTGCCTTCAGTAAATGTACGCTGGATTTTCTGGTAGAGTGTTGATCCGTAATTCTTAACCTCCGGTCTGCCACGTGCTTTTACCTGCTTAAAAATGTAAATTTGCTTTTTCCTGAAGATCGATGGATTATTCTGAGCAACAGAGACAAATTTATGGATTATCTATTAGATACCAACTCTTAAAGCAAAATGCATGGCGTTAACGTTTCACATGCTTTTTAGTTGTAAATTTAATTTTGCTAGCAGGTAGAGGCATAAAACAGGGTACCCTTACGTTAAATAAGTTGTAAGTACCAACTCGTTTGTCAGCACTTGTGGCTGCCTGTGTCTTCCACAGGAGTTTCGGTCCATTGAATGTTGATGCGCAAGCCAAGAACGACACTTTGTCAT
>JAAAKL020014009.1:0-12173 GCA_010016065.2 Carybdea cf. marsupialis auct. non (Linnaeus, 1758) | reverse complement strand
GATTCCACACCCTCTGTCCGAGGTCTGTTCAGAATATCTAGGCACGTCGACCTCACGTTTCGAAAAATTAGAAAGAGGCTTGTATGCACAAATGTTTTGTGTTGGTGTCGATGTTAATTCGATTATACTATTTATCAGTGTACTATACAGATGTCTTTTTTCTTCCCCAAGGACAAGACAGCAATTGAAATTTTAAATCCATTCTCGAATTGTCCTGCTGCTTTCTTATATTTGCTTGGTGTTCACATAAAAATAGCAAGCTTTCTACGCGCTTCAATCTCTTGATGTCCCAAGTCAGAAGACTAAGGAGCAGTTCCTCCAAACATGCAAGTAATGAAACATGCTTTAATGCATTCCTTAAGCTAACAAACACGATGTATTTATCTAAGGAATTTCTTCGTAACAGGTTATATACAGAAGGAAATGCTGTTGCTATGCTGTTGAAAT
Source organism: Carybdea cf. marsupialis auct. non (Linnaeus, 1758) (assembly GCA_010016065.2). Classification (NCBI taxonomy): domain Eukaryota; kingdom Metazoa; phylum Cnidaria; class Cubozoa; order Carybdeida; family Carybdeidae; genus Carybdea; species Carybdea cf. marsupialis auct. non (Linnaeus, 1758). The sequence goes on along the minus strand of JAAAKL020014009.1, from coordinate 11,726 downwards.
TATCATGAGAAGCGAGAACGCTGGTTGATTTGATAGCAAAAAGACAGAACTTCTCAAACAAATCTTTTCAGCATAAAGGTATTGGAAGCCGAGTCATCCTCCATTTCCGAATGTGTCGCTTGTGGTTTAATTCGACAGCAAGCAGGTAGTCCATTTCATCGCTGCTGCCCTTTGACATTGTCTGTAGCCAATGATCGTAGCAACTGGAGCGAATCGATGGAACTGGGAGTAAAAATCTAACGGCGACCCGCGCAGAAATATGGCTGATAAGGAAAGCGAGATTTTGAAGTTTATCTGTGTTACACTACTTTTATAAAGATGTCGTGAAATAAATTGCATAGGACATTACTTCATAGTCTTAGGAAAAGAGTCTACCTCGTTGGGAATACATTTGCAAGAATCATGCCAGTTCCTGGCTGAAGAAAAGGACATGTGAATTCCTGCATTACAAACTCGAGGTACCTTTTAGCAGTTATGATATGATCAGTAGTTCCTTTAAATTTCAGGATTATAAACTGATGTTTAATCCTGTAACGTTAGTCAACAATGCAACTAGTTTCATCTTATTATTGCACCAGGCTGTCCTGTTGGTCAAGCTTAACTGCAGGATAGTTAATCACTGCTTTGGAAGTAAACATTTATCATAACAGATAAATAAAATTACCAACGAAGTAAACATTTGAAAAAGCAAAGGTATTTGCTAAGAATACTGCAAATAAAGGCCACTTAGGAATTAGAGAGATCCTGAGAAATAGAAAACTTGACTTATCTCTTAGATAAAATATCGCTTTGTGTGATGATTATGTTTTGGGAAAGCGGAGGAAAGGATTAGAAAAGTCACCAGTAATGAATTGTATCACAGTTTGCCTTCACGGTGAATTAACCATTTTGCGGTTGGTTGAACTGATCTTGAAAAAATGTACAATATTCGAACACTTTGAATTTTATGTAAATTCCGTCTGAGTTAAAGATTTTGGGCAGAAAGTAATATCATAGTAAGTTAAACTGCACTTATCTACATTTAGTCACATCGTTTAAAAATATAGCGGATATGTGTTTAATTTTACGTATAGTGTTCTCACAAGTCCACAGAAAGTGTGCGCCTATTGATTTCAACAAACTTGAAATTGTCTGTCAATTGCGTTGAATATGTTAATGTCCAAAATTACAAAGATTTGTGATTAAGAAATATTAGGGTGGAAGAATGAAACTTGCTGAGTTGCACAACGGATTTGTGCTACAAAGCTTTGAGCTAGAAAGTGGAACCATGTGGAATCGTAAATCGTTGTCTACAAAACACGTCTACATTTAAAAATTATGAAAGACACGTGAATATTATGGAAGGGCTTGATTTGAAAGCAGTGTGTCCAAATGAGAATTGATCACCCTTTGAGACACATGAATTTATCAAAAAGCGATCAATCCTTCAATATCACTATATGAGGTTGTTATTGCTTTTGTAATTGTTTACAAAACAAGAGTGAGCAGCTACGACAATATTGAGGCGACAACTTTATCGCTTCAGTTCACAACGGACTAGTAGCGAGTGGTACACGAAATTGGAAGCATACGGATATTTTACGACCTAGTCTATCTAATCAAATCATTTCTTTTGAGGAGAAGACACTTTTATGTGAAGATTCTAGAGAGGTTAAAAGAATGCAATATGATTGGAACGTGAGAATCCTCGGACCGGATTTTGATTTCGGTAATCCTGTTTTAAATGTTATCTTAATAAATATGTAAGGATACCTTACCGATACCATTTTCTATTTCTTTTCTTAGAATCGTTATTGCATTTGCATTCTTAATGTGTATTTTAATGATTAGTGACAGAAGAACTAAGTCGTAAGTCAGGTGTTTTGTACGAAGTTGTCTGCAAGATTGCGTTGGTAAGACTAGCCGGTAACTTATCTCAAAACTCAGTGAACACCATAAACACAAAGCACTATCTACAAAACGGGATTTGCTAAGGAACATATCATTTAGCAATGAAAGTTATATTTGTTTCCGCGTTGGAAGACATCATGTTAAACGTGTACCGTCGTTTTTAGCCAGAAAAGGCTTTGCAACAATCAATAGATACACGTGAGCTAGAGTTATCCCGACCTTGGAGGGAGCCAGATCTTCGAAGAACGTTGTTCAGAGCTGGAAGCACAGCTCTTAGCTCATACCCAATCAGCGAAGGGTAGTTAAGCATTGTCATGAGCTGCTTTTGTAAGACGTGCAAAGAAATAGTGAATCTTCACAATTAACGACTGTCCTTTTGCACGTCCTATTCAAGTCACACGAAGAAGAGACTAATATTGACTTTTTCCTTGTTCATTAGGGATAATGAGTCGGACGCAGCTGTTATTTAACCTTTACATAGTATTTCAAGTAATTTCAACCCAGAAAATAAACAGTGAAGGTAAGCAAACATTTCAGTAGATCATTGTTATCCTGTTCTGTGTAGTAAACTATTTTAGTGAACTGCAGTTCCTTGAAAATACTCCATAGATTGCATAGATAGAAGTGAAGAGACGTAAACTGATACAATTTACAAAACAAAGAATCCGAGTATGGCGACATAACGTCTTCTTCTTTTAATGTCTTTTCAAACTTATCATTTAAAACCCTCTCTGTAAACTAAATCAGAGTTGTGGAAAAGAGTATATAAATGTACAAATATGATGTTGTTTTATTTTAAACACAAACGTCATGTGAATCAATTGCACACAGTGAGGTATCATATTCAAGAAAGCATTTTTGAAAATGTTCCTAAAAATTGGCCGAGTAAATGTTGTGTGCTGGAGAGGGTTATTTTCAAGGACATGGCATTCTGTATTTAATTCTATGTCTCATGAGAGAGATTATACATCTTGAAAAACACTATTATTCACATTGGTGGAAAGATCAAAACATTAGGAGACATTATGTGTTACTTATCACTGAGTCTGTCTGCGGGTAGATGGGGTGGCGAAAACAGTAGGGTGGGTACAGCATAGAGTAAGGTGCATAGTTTTGTTGTTAAGTCACGCAAATTTTGAGAGAAGCACGTTTTAATTTACCGAACATTACTAAAAGCATCAGGGTAGCCCGAAAAAAGGGGGAAATTTTTCTGGGACATCTAAGCCAATTATTCGGGCTACCACAAGGGTGGCTACCTCAACCCCACGATTTTTCAATCTCTGAGAAAATATGTAAAAGAATACTTCAAAGCCAAGACTAAGCATCTAGGCATTTACAAGTTTGCTCCTACATAAAAAAGGTCAAAATGTTAAAATTGAGAGCGATCAAATCGACTTATGTTCGGATGCATCACAATGAGATAAAGTTCAAACCACATTCTCTCGAAGACTTTTAAGTAAGATAGCTTAGTGTTCCTTACTTTTGTTATTATCCTCTCTTAAAAGATCCACTTTTAAACCTTTTCATGAGTAACTCATGCCTTCAGTTAACCGGAAGTATGCTCTGCGATTGTAAAGTTGTGTTGTGCCCAAGGTTATGCCACTAACTAATTCCCTTTGATGCCAAATACCACGGACTACTGAACTGAAAAAATTGGAAGGAAACCGTTCCTTCAAAGACTTTTAAGTGCATAGAAGAGCTACATCAATTCAAATGTGGTACCTATGCTTTATCAATTTAAGAAAATACTTTAGTAAAAGAGTTTAAAAGATAACACGATAATGCTTTATTGCCCAATCAAGACAAGTTGCTTTGGAGACAGTTCCTTCCTTCCTGCCAGACCCTGCATCCTTGTTCTGTGCCATCACGGAGACGTGCTAATGCGTTTACGCACTAACTCGGCGAACTCCTTCTTCGACTGTGTTGCAAATGAATAACAATCTTATGATTTTCTAACAAGTTAGTCCTTGTTCATGTCTTTATAAACTGTCATGAGCGAGTCAGAAACACAAGATATCCTATTTTAATTTAGGATTTAAAATTGTTTACTGGCTCTTTATTATTTAAACTTGTTTGCTGAAATATTCTATGCTAGGTATAATGGTATATCGAGATGATACTAACCAATCTAATAAGACGATAACCTATCCACATCAAAAGCAAACAAATAGCAATATTTCTAAGTAAACTAGCAAGACATAAGCGTACTTTTTAAAATCATGATCATGTATTGCATTGACCCATTCAATAATGTATTGTTATAGACTAATTGATAGACCAGAACTAGTAGGAGTTATCCATTACAAAACCGCATCACGTAGTCTTAATACAATTCAGGAAGTGTAAATATCTTTTTGAGAGGGATCCCTCAGTACCTATGCCAGCGTTTAGCCACAGATTACCCACTAAAGTAAAAGCCCTGATGTCCTTTTTGACTCGAATATACAGGGGTATTGTCTTTTAGCTTTATAAATCTTAGGGTACTTTTTGAAACATCTAACTTGTGACATTTTTGCGAGATCGGCTATGATATGACACATTAGAAATGGCTGGGGCTCCAAACACTGTGAACCCCTAAGGGTCCTGGGGCCACTGGACCCCGAAAGCTTTAAATGTTCCGCGAGCATTTTGTAAGTAATATTCACAGCCTGATATACAAATTTAAGTCATGTTTCTATGGCCAAATGGCTTGGGGGGAAGTGGGTGTGTCAAGTAAAACTAATTTATATGCACAATGTTTTAGATCAAACTTAACAGGAAAGTGGGGGGCCATGGCCCCCCGGCCCTCCCTGTTTTCCCGAAACCCGTAGTTTTGTCATAATGGCTCCTGAGGTCCACTAGATCTCCCTTAGAAATCTACGGGTGTAAATTTTGTCAATTACAAAAGGCCAAAATTTAACCGAATGTTAATAGAGACTAACAAAATATATTCTAGCCAACGGTATCACAATGAATTATTGTTTCGGTTTTGAAAACCTTGAAAATGACAGGACGTTGTTACGAAAGATATTAGAAAAGTAATGGGGAATTCCATCTTTTACAACCTCATATCGTTAACCTATTTCGGGAGTTATCTCTATTCCGATTATCTGCATGCTAGTTTACGGTCATATCTTAGAAAAAACAAGAAAATAGCATTTTTGAGACAGAGAAGTTAGATGCAGAAAATGATAGAATATCAAACATTTTGCAACATATAAAGATTTCTATAATTGCAGGGCGTAAATGTTATTAGTAGGCATAAATCTACAAATCTTCAAATCTTCAAATCAGATCGTTTCATTTATAAATAATAAATTAGAACTAAACCTGACAGATTACACATTACAATTAATACGTTTGTTTCACAAGAACGTAAACAACCCCTCCAAAACATTCACAAAAACATAGGTTTCAATGGGTCCCTTAGGGTAGGAGTGTATAATACTCAGTTCAAGGCCCGGAGGGTTAATCCATTCGTCTAGATTCTGGAATTTACATTTTCATAGTTTTCTTCCAAAGAATTATTCGGGCACTGTAGACTAAGATGAAGAAAAGTTGTCGATTGAAGCTCAGTCAATGGTGTCAAAGCAGCCACCTGATCACATGCTCCTTGTATAGATCGTGGCTGTTAGTGACTTCACATCGTTATCATAATAGCCTGTACCCTGGAGCCTATCGAAAAACAGTGGTTGGTTATAGTATATACAAGTATACTACAATTTACTTTCATCACTGTTGATGAAGATTTCGGTTAATATTCTGGGAGAGAACGAAAATAATCTGCCAAAATTTATCAAATGTCACAAGTTTACGACTTAACAGCAGGGCATTATCAAGAAAGGAAATCCACTGAAATTTTTAGATCCATCATGATTAAAACCAAAAGATATTTGATGTTTGAAAGATAGTGTAGCACTTCAACAACCTGAATTATGTAAAGTTTGTTAGTGAGAAAGGGATAGAAATGGTAAATTCTATGCAAAAATGAGAAACGTACAAATCTTAGCTTGACAATTGGACAAGCAATATGCGCACCTAAGAACAGGTTATCCTTAATTACATTTGATTACCGATTGATGAACAAAATGATAGGTTATGTTATGTATTTGAAATAACCTTTTCTATTATTGTGCAAAAGTTTATCTAAAACCATACCCAAATTTGGGGGTTAAAATTTTAGAACTGAAATCCATATGTAGTCTGTTTTAATACCTTGACCATGCCGCTCACACAAAGGTGTCCACATCAAAATGTTTTGTCCAAAACGTTTGCCAGATAACAGTTAGGAGAATTAGAAAGCTACGGCACTGTAACACCGTTGGTTCTAAAGGAATCTAACAATATTTACAGTCCTTTTAGGGCCCACGTCTTGCCAGGTAGGGGTAAGCGCTTTTTAATTTACGTGATGGTGCATCTACAACTTTGTGCATTGAGTATCTGACGATTTTACCAAATGATGTCGGTGAATATTACTACTTTCCTAACTAGAACTGCAAGCAACACCATTTTTATAGGCAACTAAAATCTTTGGAACCCCCCAAATGTTTTCCAAAATGGACAAAGTCTGTCCCAAATATTTTATGTAAATGTTTGTTTTCGTCTTCCATTTTCTCAGGATATTGAATGGAATAAGGGTTTTCTGTCTTTAAAATCTGACATTTGGCATATGAAGACCTTAACGTGCTTGTCCTAGAAATGTTAGTTGCGATAGCAATAGGGAATAAAGTCGCCACGACAACTTCTTTATCAATTGTTTGATGTTTTCGGATTATTGTTTGGATTCACTGTCTTGGCAATTGCTTTTAAAAACATGTCCGTTCCAAAGTTCAAGGCACTTTTTATACAAACGTCACAGACGTATGAACAGACAGTAAAATTACACTGTTGCACACCAAGACAATGTACATTAAATTTTGTTATTTCCAAACAGGTGCTGGCCTCGGATTGAAGTTGCGTGATGCTGAAGCTATACGAAAATGGCAGATTCCACAAGTTTCTGCCAAAAATGGTATTAGAACAGGAAGAAAATTCAAAGATCTAGACCGATTATTTAATCAGGAGAAGAAGCATAACATACATTGGGGATGGCAACCTGATATAAGGTTCAAGGAACTTGATCTTGAGGATGATCCAGAGCTGGTCAAGTTAGACCATAACTACAAGGCATTCGTTGAAGACGAGGGAACTCCGGAATCCATAGTCAACAGAGACAATATCTTTAAAAAGAGTAGTAAAATAGATAAGAGAACTTCTATTCATAAATCAAATTCTAAGTATACAGGGCTGGAAACTACTGCATTAGTACAGAAATTAGCAACCGGCCCTCTGTTTCAACAGGGCTTGAGAAGGAGCTCATATTTGCATAAGAGACATAAAACTGTGCAATACAAGAAAAGAAGGTCAGGGAAGAAATCCAAGTATAGTAAGAGGAGTTTCCTGCCTGTAGATACGTCACATGCATACAGGATACAAAAGCGATCATCATTGTCGTTAGACGCTGATGATGCTATCACAACAGCACGTGCTGCAATTGCAAATTTAGAGCGCAAGCGGCAGCTAGACCAAATGAATGCTGGTGTTAGTAAACCAGATATTGTCAAACGAGACCAAGTCCGTGTTTTCTCCCTAAACGGTGTAAATCCTGTTAGTACCCACTTAGTATCTCAAAACAATTATAAAGAAAAGGAGCTATGGGAATCAAGACAGGAGGCCCTGCGTTTACTGCGTGGAGCTGGTGTCAATCTTGGTGATGCAGGCAAAAACAAACTAGCTGAAGGATTCGATAATCATAAAGACGCCAATAGCCCAGCACAGGATAACTATGCGAACAAACCACATGATCCAATTCAAAATAAAGTACAAGCCCAATTCGTTACGCCGCCAAAGGTAGCCACAAAAAAGCCAGGGGTAGTGCAATTAGGAGGGCTGAGACCAGTAGCTAATCATGTGAAGGGAGACGCTGATAAACACGTCAAAGGAGCAAATGCACTTAATGACAAGAAGGCCAAACCAACCAGAGGCCGGCTTAATGTAAGTGTAGGAGCAACAAAAAACCCTGTCACGCACAGTGATAAAGCAACAGACGGTACACTTAACAAACCCAAAGTAGAGAAGGTGTCCAGTGAAGGACAGTTAACTCAGCGTACGAAAATTGAATCACCGGAGCCGAGTAGGAAGGAAAAGATGCGCATTGTGCCGAGTAACGTTGCTAGGGCTGTTGCTATGGCTATGGAACAGCTACGAAGAGACAAGATGTGGGGAAAGGTGTTTGTCCATGTTCTGCCCAGTGGGAAGTTGAAAGTAATGGTGCAGGAGACGAAGAAAATGGAGGATGATTGAATTGTATAAATTGTATCAAAAGCAACTCTTATTAGACATTTAAGATTCATAGAAGGATCAAAGGTATATTCTAGAATCTGATGCATTATGAAGAACATAGAAATGCGTGTAATAGAAAAATACCTTCAAAGTTTTGTTCTGTACTTTGACCATAAGAACACAACCAGGGAAACTTTTATAGCTTCAACAGGGTTGTCCCTTTGCAATTAATATCAATGTATTGCAAGTCGTGTTATACTGTGAAATAATTCATGACCATTATCATTTATAATGCCGCCTTAATAGATTCACCTAAGACGTTGTTTTTTATATCGGATAAAATTTAGATGAGCACTTACAAGAATTTAAAGTGTTGATTTTTATATGCGTTCTCAAATACATGCAAATCTCGTACTGATTTATTAACTCAATTGATAGAAAGCTGAAGCTTATGATTTACGTTTTATTAGTTACAGGTATCGTAATGTCCTCACAACTGGAAATAATATGTGAAAGAAAATGGAATACTTTGCCTTCATTAATATAACATTTTTATACGATTGCTATTTTCTGTAGATGTATTTAGCAATGCAAGTTGATAAGTTTACATACAGTGTATGAGATTGGAAAATAACTATAGCCCTATTGGGTGTAAGCGTCCTGGGGAAGCGCATGAATGATAAACTTGAGATATCGATATAGTTAAAGAAACTAGAATAATGTACAGATGAAATATACAGGAAAATAAAGTTCGAAAATGAATAATATTTCCTCTTTGTGTTACCTCTGACAAATAGTGGTATTTTAAGAAAATAGTAACTGTCTTTCTTTTATCCTCACTTGTATCGGATGCGTTGAGGCTTTGTTGGAATGTTTTTTTGCTTGACACGCTTGTGTCTGCTGCATCTATAAAAATTGCGGGGCTTTGATACTACAGCTGGTATTTCGGGAGGTAGCGTCGATGAATAATGATATAGTCGCTGGCTCACAATTCACTGAATATTAAACCCGTAGGTTTTAGTCCCTATCCTTCTACAAGAGAGAGAGAAGTGGCAAGGGGTTAGACATGTAAACTCTTGATCCAACGGTTTGGAGATTAGGAGGTTCAAGGCCCTATCCTTCTACAAGAGAGAGAGAGAGAGAAGTGGCAAGGGGTTAAAGAAGTGGACTTGTAATCCAACGGTTTGGAGATTAGGAGGTTCAAGGCCCTATCCTTCTACAAGAGAGACAGAAGTGGCAAGGGGTTAGAGATGTAGACTCGTGATCCAACGGTTTGGAGATTATGAGGTTCAAGGCCCTACCCTCCTGTAACACCCTGGAACAAGTTACGGAATCTGTTCTACTTCGCAATAACAAGGTATTCGATTGGAACGTGGTTATGATTGCAAACAACACATTAGTACAACTTCTGACTTCAATGTTTTTCCCTCACCACGGAATCGGTCAGGAAAAAATTATTAACAGCATACCTGAGGTGCTTTGTAAATATCTGTTTGAAAGTGAAGTGGAATGTGCCTGGCGTAGAAAGGGCGCGATATAAATGAAGTGTACTTAAGTTTACTTTCAACGAGCAACGCATCCTTTCATCGGTCCTGTTTACACTGTCAAAATTGACTTTAACTATGTTTAAATCAATTTTCAAAGCAAAGTTGAAGGCAATGTAGAAAATGTTAAGATGTAGAGTAGAAAGGGCTCTATAGAAGTACAGTGTATACATATCTACTTTGAAAAAATAAGTGGGCAGGAATTTTACTCTATCAAGGTAGGTGGCTCTAGCCAGTAGCAGGAAGCGATATGATGTAAAAAACATGAAAGTTAGGTATGCCTACGCTCCGCATTATAGTTGAATGGGTCAGAAAAAAGCGTACATAGCAGGGTTTGGCTGCGGGACAAAACTGATACTTGGAAAGCACCTTAGAAGTGTTCGGAGATAGAAAGAACGTCGTACAAGGAACAATAATTTTACTTCCTATCTTTACAATATTATTTGTTGATGAGTGAAGAAGTGGAAAAAGTTCGGAAGTTGATTGCGGCGAAAGACAGCAGCTCATTAACACACCAAAATCTAATTGGGCAACCAGGGGTTGACCTCTAACTGTTGTTTTGATCTCTGTGCATCCAAAAGCATGTTCTGCTTGATCGGATTGCTTCCCTGGAGTGCCCATGCTAGTGATGCATAGCTACACTTGATTGATCTTATTTCATTATCTTATTCTAACCGATCGTCTCGCTTGAGCAAGTCGCATGTTACCTCTTTGCTTTGTCTTGCACCCACGGAACTACTGTTGCTAGATAGGTGCTCCGGAAGATGAACCTGTCTCTTAGAAAAGTAGTTCACTTCCCAGGAACAAACGATTTTACAGATTACCTTATCAGTTAGGGTTCAGGAAAGGCGGGTTGTTCTATAGGTGAGGGACTAATTCCATAAGTCTGTTTTTAATAAGAATCACAAGAAAAGTTTTGTTCAATTCAATCTGTTGTATATTCATGGCTTGACTACAAAATCTAACATTTATCTAGTGTTTGTTGTAGTTGTAGACCTTGTATACACGTCTCAACAACGAAGTACGGAAACATTGTAGATGTTGACATGTACTGAAAACAACGGATGGAAGTTATATGCTACGTGTATGTGATGCGATGTAATGGCATTTGAGAGTAAAGGTAGCATAGTCGGTTGTATCTGACTACTGAAACAAATTTGAAACAAAGTCAATACTTACAGCTTCAAGTTGTTAGAAAGACGTACATGTTAAAATTTAAAAGCTGGACTATATACAAGAATAGAAATTCCAATCCTATGACTTCTTATGACGTTAAGGTTGTTACACCAAATACCATAGGGGGGCGCTTAGTCCATACAAAGTAAATGCCCCTAATGGACAGCCAAAACAGAGCTTCATTATTGTAAACCATGAAGTCATAAAAATTCGAGATTTTTTAGGCCTTGCCACACTTATCTGGATACTTTTGAATCTGTGAATATGTTTGCTATAAGTCCACACTTTCAGGTTATTCGAATCCAAGTACCCAGGACTCTACTGTAAATATTGTCATCGAAACATACCCATAAACCACCACGTGTGAATTTTGAGGGAAAACAGTTGTTTACAATTTCGCGTACTGTTCGCTGTCAAAGCTTTCTCGCTTTCTGTTATCCCCCATTGCTAATCATTTCGGACAGAAAACGAACCGAAATGAAAGGAACTAGGTAGGTTTCTTTATTTGGCGCGATGACGAAGTTGAACTATAGCTAAAGTTACCAGGGAGTATAAACTGTCAAGGGCCATTTAAAATGTCGAGCATTCACGTTGAATGCATATGCTGGATCTAATTTCTTTAGGTCATCACATTCAAAAATATTCGGATTGCGCATTTAAAAACATCTAGATTCGCATACAGATTGGCTGGATGCGTGTGGACACAAAACATATCCGCAACAGACAAAAGTGCGCATTCAAAAACATCTAGATTCGCATACAGATTGGCTGGATGCGTGTGGACACAAAACATATCCGCAACAGACAAAAGTGCGC
>JAAAKL020014008.1:0-12174 GCA_010016065.2 Carybdea cf. marsupialis auct. non (Linnaeus, 1758) | reverse complement strand
CTCATATTACTTTTCTCAAGTCGCCCATCGTGCCACTTTTGAATGTTTGACAAGTACTAAAAGAAGTAGATTTCCCAGGGAGAAGAACACACAGAGTGTACGTAATTAGGCTTATTAGGGAAGCAATCTCCATGATTCTCGTCCCTTTCTGGGAGCTTAGGTCTCCTTTGGGGAGGGTTTTCTGCTGATTAAAGGTACGATCCGAGATTGCATACGTAATTGGGCTTCATTTGATATCAGTGCTCTAGGGCAAGAGTTTAGCAGCCTAACTGTTACTGAAACAAGGTTCAAGAGTTTGTGGACAGGTGATTATGTACCGTTCAAGACAACAAATTTAAAATTCCAAGAGGTATATACAAGTGGGGAAGTTTGTTTCATACAATTTACGAACTGTCTTGCAACGAGTTGATAAAGAATGCTAAGAAGTACAGCTTTCTTTATTGTTGATGGGAATGTATTATGATCTACTAAGAGGAAGATGTCTGAAAGGAAAGCTAGATTTTTAATCAAGTAAGCAGCGAACAGAGGAAGGCAGCATCCACTGCTGCCTTCCTGCTTCCGTTTTGGCCAATTAAGGGCGCTGTTCAATTTTTCAATGCAATAAGAGCCTTGCTTTTACAATGTAACTGAGAATTCATAAATACGTAACTGTCACAAAGGGTGTGTTCCCTAGGGGGGTTTACTTAAAAACTACACGGATTGCATTCAAGATAGATTTTTAAACATGGAAGTAAGATCATACACAGTTTATCATTTCAGGTAGCAAATTAAAATAAACAAAAAATAAGAATACATGCAGTTAACGTCATGCGGAAAGGATGATTAGATATTTCCTAAGTCAGATATAGAATGATTAATGAGGAATAGAAGACAACAACCCCAATTTTTTCTGCCAATTTGCTGATGCTTTATCTTTGTTTACATCTTGTTTGTAAATGTAATGTCCTGATGTTTAGGGTTCCTTAAATCGTCCTTGAAATAACCCAGTCTATGAACACACATAAAATACACCAACAAATAATATCACAAATCCTGCAAAGGTTTTACGGTTGCAAGTCTTCAATTTATGAGACCTCAGGTCAGTTATGTCTAATATGACCTTGAGAGTAAAGTGGATAAGAATTACTGTTAGATATATTGGAATCACAAAGAGAGAAAGCCAATCTCTACCTTTAGCTACGATATGGCAAATATTTTTCAGGGATTATACAGACTCAGGGAAAGTGGTATATGCTGTAAAGGAAAAGCCTACCTTACTACCATGGGCACGAGGGATCTTTCTCCTACAACAGCTTCAGGCAAGGTCTACGTGTTTTTCGGCCATGGGACTGCTGTGAAATGTACTGGGATCACTAGGGAATAAGCAATCTCTACCTAAAGCTAAGGTATTTCAAATCTGTTTCAAAGATTCGGATAGTTGAAATTGGTACATGCTGAAAAGGGGCACTTTTCAAACATTTGCACGAGGCATCTTTCTCCCACAACAACGACGGGCAATGCGTTTGTGTTTCTTCGCCACTAAAGTGAACTAATTGTTGTAAAATACACAACTTTCATGCCATCTCATAAGAATTCAGTTCGGAATTTTGCTAGCATCCTAACTCGAGTTTCCATTTCGAAGGATAATTCAAGGTCTGAAGTGAAATGGTGTCGAAAGTGCTGCGGCTGTCATGGGTTTCTCCATTTTGTAAATTAACAAATAGTCTAGAAGGGACAAGACTGTATTCGTCAACAACTACAGTACCTCTTTATGGCCCAATAGGCCATACGATACTTGTTCAAAAAGCACATGATTTGCAGCTATTATTATTATTATTATTATTATTATTATTACTTTATTTCATCAAAAGATGTACTCAGCCCTACAATATGTTGTAAAAATGTGCTAGAAATTTTGGGTTCGTAAAATGTCTGTTTCTCAGACGTGTCTTGCGTCTCGACAAAAACGGAATCGTGATCTCCTCTGAGTTGCAGATTAGAAGATATATCAATTCATTTCCCTATTATAATACACAAGGGCTGTTGACGAGAACCAAGTTTCTTGTCTCTAGTAACATCTTTCTGCTCAATATCTACTTTACGTAAGTGCGATGGAGGTGTGATGGGCTGTTTAAAAGACCATGCCCGCTGTATAGTCGCTGCCTCGTAAGAAGTGCCTGCATCCTTCATGCAAAGCTACAACTTATACAATATAAATTTGAGTCATGTTGTAGTGAAACATGAAGAGTCATAAATGGGTTTATAGAGGATATTTTAAAGAGGCAAGCTTCAAGTCACTGGACCTAATTACAGCTCTGATCAATTTACGTGCAAAAAACCAAAATGTACAATTCTGCAATCAACTGTTGATGCATAAGCATAGAAAAACTCGTATCTGATGATAGAACAGATGGCATATATGCCTAATGTATCATCGGTGGCATATTTAACATACAAAGTTCCTTTCTAGCATTGAGAATCCCTCCTCGGTATGCTTAATGCACCTGGATGTAAACGGTAAAACGTAACTAGTAGATGTCTTTCAAATTTTGAGGAATAACATCAATAGTATGGGTTGGTCGGTATATCTCAACGTCAATTTCATCGAATGCCCTTGGATAGTGAGGCCATCCTAAAGTCATAGATGCTCTTAACATGTTTAAACGTCATACAAACAGAACAGAGGAGATGTTAAAAGAGTCCTTTGAAGTTTGTCATGCTTCTATGGAACAGTAGGAAAATCGCACCATATACTATGAGTACCGTATGTTTAATTTTTGCTAGTGATCAAAGATACTATCAAGTAAATTCTTTGGTTCACTATCAATTTCTATGAATCAAGCTATAGTTTCGATAAGTGAAAGTGACTTCATATTGCACGGCATGTTTTACGCTTCTGCTTCCTTCATCTTCTTCAAATGTGGGAGTTTGGTGCAAACTCTTAACGGGCTTTTGTCACAAGTTTCAACCCTTGATACGTTTCTCTGAGGCCACCTTTTAGAAGACGACAGGGTGGTTATCTCGCATTGAGACTGCAAGAGAAGACATCATTCCAGCTTCTATTCAGTTAAGGAAATATAAACACGAGCTTATGATAGATTAGAAATATGACAGATTTAGTCCTAGAGTGGATCAAATTTTGACAAACTCCCTCTTCAATCCTATTGTTCTTCTTAACATGCAATGTTATCGTTATAATAAATCAACCATTTGTATGCAGTAATTAAGAAAATTTCGGCCTCTCTTCAGATTCAAAACGTTGTCTGATTGGCTTCAAACACTCTATCAACTTTTGTTCTAACACAAAACGTCTTTCTTCTGAAATAGAAATATATCAAGTCTTCGATGTTCCATTTCAAGAGCTAAGCGTAGAAAAATAAATACGACTAGTACTTAAGTTCAAGATAAATGTTTTTGAACGGATTCATGGACAAGAAGCAGGTTAGATTGGCTTATCTCAACTTCATCAAATTCATGGATGCAAAAAGTGACAATAAAGCACCTTGCTCTAGCCACTGAAGGATGAATAGTATCTGATACTATCTCTTAGTTCTTGTACATTCAACTGGCGCAAGCCATTTTCAAAACTGGTTTCAAGAAACACTTGACATGAGGCTAATTATCTTAGCCATGCTGTCCTTTGCCCAAAAGTACTGAATACTACACCTCCACCTGCAATAATTGATGTTTAAACGACTGTTCACCATATTGGAATCGTATCATTTCTAATTCCTTTTATCGGGTCACATTCCATTTCTAGGGGAAAAGCTATGAAATAAACAGTACGGAATTCATTCTAAAACACAATGCTTATCACATATAGATCGTGTCCAACAAACCGACAAACAGGAGATAAATGGACGAAGGAAAACAGATAATGAGAAACAGAAACTTGAAGCTCGAAAACATAAATGTCCATGCTTCCTCTAGTCTTAAAAATTCTCTTTGCAAGAGATTGCTTTGGCAGGATATATTAAAACGTTTAAAGAACAAGAATTCCGATCAATGGCTAAAGTGTTGAACAACAGAAGCATGGAAACAACTGAATCAATATTTCTTTTCAACTTTTAGAACAGCGCTAAGAGCTCAGAGTCCCTCGCTGTAAAATAAATTCTCCACAATTTTGAGTTGATTTCGCCACCTCACAGAGATAAAAAAGTCCATTATCTTAAAACTATATTCTAACAAAATCTTGTACCGATACCCTGAACAAAGTATACTGTCTGGGTTGAACGAGAAACAAGCCACTTTTTGGGTTCATGTGCAATTCTATTATTGTTTATTACAACTCAATTGTCAACACTCACATTTCCTTCATGTATAATTGAATGTATTGAATGTATAAAACCTGGAATACGCAGGGGAGAACTTGGTCATGCCCCCCACCCACTGTTAGTTTCTGGCAAGAGGGGGGCCTGTGCCATAAAGTGATCTGGGGGCCCTTCAGTGTCATTGAGTGTACTGAATGATATTGTGAGGGGTACCCAATTTCCATCTTAGGCGAGGGGCCCTGTGCCGCGGCACAGTCGACACCCCCTAAAACTGGCAGTGCCCTCCCCTGCGGGATAATCAATGAAAGATCTGACTGGCTGGTTTAGAAGCGACACCGTTCGTCATGTTTGTATATTTAGTTTTGAAGTTCCTCAAGGATTGTAAGATAATAGCATTCTAGTCCTATGATAAAGTGAGAGATGCTCCGAATGTCAATTTATGACTGTACAAAAGTGAAAATGTCTTCAATTTTAATGTGTTTGGTTAAATTTTCGCTCTACAATCGCTGCTCCAGATAAAGCATTTCGGGTTCGTCACCACATGACGTTATCACTAGTTCAAAGTCTATTATCCCTATGGTAATCTAACATAATGCTTAAGAAGTGGAGGGCTAATAAACAAAGCTGCTTAATAAGGCAAGGATTTGTTATGGTGTAAGTAGTAGGCTTTACCAAAGTTACTATAAGACAAATAATCCACCCATGGCTTGGATATTAGGTACTGATAACGCAGTTACTTTTCTTATACTTATGAGGAGACGTCGGTAGCGATAAGTTGATTTATCAAAGAAGGGTCCTGCAGCTTTTGTAATTCTTACATTTCATTATTGAGCAATAGCACGCACCAATATCTTCAGAAGTGTGTAGGATACACTATTGGTGTGGTCGCTGCGTAGTTGAGAATAGATAGCTCTTTTTTTCCTTTCACTATCACACTTAAGCCAGTTATACATCTTACAGGTGGATGAGATATGCCGCCAACGTAGAAACGGGCATACTAAAATACCAACATGTCTGTTTAGTCATTTACCACTTGAAATACCTCACCATAATACGTCACAGTAATATCTCCCCATAATACATCACAGTAATACCTCACCATAATGCATCACAGTAATACCTCACCATAATGCATCACACTAATACCTCACCATAATGCATCACACTAATACCTAACCATAATACATTACAGTAAGCCTTGAGTGGAAATTAAAGGTTATTTCCAGGAATGATAAATTCAGAACCTAGAGCGCCTATAGGCATATTTTGATTACTTGGTCAAAGTTAGGATATACATCAATATTTAGGCAGTACTTGTAGTGCATTTTCAGATGCACCCCCCTCGTCACAGACAAACTTTTCAAAAATATCCTACAAGCCGCTTCTGCGTGTAATATGACGATACGTGTTACGGATTTTAACTACACATGAACATATGGGTATTTGATTGTCAATCAATTCTGCAACGTTATCTCCCATCCATTTGCCCCGATCTTACTGTTAATTCGTCATGTTGATATAGCATAACTAAGTCCTTCGTAGTGAGTGACTCCACGATTTCTCTTCCTTCTCTCATTGGAAGGAAAGAGAGGCGTATGCTCTGTAATGTTACCATTTAATCTATCTAAGCAAAGGATGTTATTTAAGCTGTTTATTGCATTCATCCAGATGCTTACCAAAACAGATGTATGCCATCTGTAACGTATTGGTAGAAGACCTTGATGTAAAGACATGTTACGGACTTAATATACATTTATGTTTCCCTTTAATTTTTACAGAATTCCAATGGGATCTTACGAAATGCTTCCTACGGAAACACAAAGCAAACCGTAAACCACGCACTCCATTTTCAGCAACACAACTACTAACTCTGGAGCAAAAATTCAAACGAAAGCAGTATCTGTCGATAGCCGAACGTGCAGAATTGTCTGAGCAGTTGAACCTGACGGAGACGCAAGTTAAAATATGGTATCAAAATAGAAGAGCTAAAGAGAAACGTATTAAAGAAGCAGAAATGGAAAAAATGAGACTAAGGGCATACGCTCAAACTAACGCTGCTAGACTGTGCGCTTGCAATTGTAACCTTCCACCCCCTAGATATCACTGGCCACAGATATCGTCATGGGGATCTTGCAGCTGTGACTGCAAGGCTCCTTATCATTAGCAATGTACAAGTAGCCACTCATGTAAAATAGTTATTCAAATTTCTACAAGATATTTAATTTAACATTGTAAATAACAAATATTGCTGTCTAACGCATTCATGTTTTACTATAGGAAAAGTTAAAAAAATATATGGACTACGAGTATGATAAATGTATACAAGTAAAATGTGTAGATATGTCTTACACTATATAGTTTGTGGGTAGCCTTTAATGATCTTATCATCCATGAACGCTAACGTGTTTTCTCGTCACGTCGGATCGTGCAGATACAAAAGCATTCTTCAAAACTTGTTTCTGCGTTTGCACTTTTACACAGAATATTCATTATCATATGATCCGAACAACCGGGGTATGTTAATAAAGTGTCAATATGATAAGGCCTGAAGATTAACGCATTTTGATTTATAGCCTCAAGATGCCCTATATATATATATATATATATATATATATATATATATATATCTGCTGGACCATGTCTCACTTTGTAAAATTGGTCTATCGATGAGGGGGATACACTCCTTTTGAAATCGTAAAAATTATTAGCTGGACTTCAAACAAAAGGTAGAACTTTTGGATGGAAGCATGTTGTCGGAAAACAAGCTAAGCGTGCGTTATTAGTACATAATTTCCAAACATTCTATAGGAGGTACCCTCAAATCCCACAAAGTGATGCCTAAGGCCTTCCGTTTTTTATGTACTCGTACTTCACTCATAAAAAGCTCCTGAGTACGCCCAATTCTTAGTAATATTACGCAAAGTCACCAACTGGATAGCCTCATCAAACACAGTTAGGCAACTTCCCACCACATCACTACAAGTTAGTCCACTTCTATGATTAGGAGTAGTACGGGAATGTGGAGACTGCCACATCAGACGTTGATGGGCATTAAAACTTACGATTTTATGTAAATATTATAATAGTACAACGGTATCTTAAACGATAAGTGCTTTATCTCTCTTTGCAGTGAAGGCGCTAACAAGGGGCTTGTGGACTAAAGTCCCAAAATGTACCTAGTCCCCACGAATTCTCCTTTTACGGAATGTCGATCTACGTTTTGTACATCCAACGGTAACACTTTACTCTTTCCCTCTTCAGGTTTTTTTTCCAAGACAAATGTCATCCTAGAGATTCCGGGACGTACTTTATCACCCTTTTCTGGTTACTTGAAAAAGTTGCCTCTCTCCATCCATCCCTGGCACAACCTGTATTAGGTTGCAATCAAATACACATGGAGCCCGCGTGCCGCCATTAACGTTAAGTAATGATATAAGGCAAGTGATCTTCCATTAAACTATTGGTTTGCGTTCGAATAAATGTATAGATTATTAGCTTTGATAAGTTATGTAGGTGGAATCAGAGAATTTTATCAACTCTAGTTGAGTTAGAAGTGCTGTTGTAAGACTGCGTCATGTGCTCCTCGGCACCTGCCTCTTTATTAAGGTGACATGGGACTGCTGACAACTAAGAAGCAGTGTGATGCATCTCCTATAAAATAAGGTACTTAAAACAGCGACAAATAACTAGAGAGAAACGCTCGAAAAGGAAGCTTTTACATAGACAATTTATACACCCATTACTTTTGCGTATTTTGTGTTTCGTTTCATGGGCGCAGATTGCTATATGATCTTTTTTTTGGGGGGGGGGAGGGGGGAGGGCAAAAGGATTAAATGTGGACAATTTGACATTTCTGGGCCCAAACGTGGGGGATAAAGCAGCTGTTGTTCCCCCATCGTGAATAGTGAGGGGGCTGAGTCCGCCCGTGCCCCCAGGATCTACGGCCATGTTTCGGCTACATGGATCTAGATAAGTTCTAATTGATAAAAACCAATTTTCAATGAACCAGTCTGAGGAAAACGTTTCCTTTCCGGGAGTTTCTCTTTAGCTACGCATCATGTACTCCTCGGCGCTATTTTCCAAAGAATTACTCTCGGGTATCTGCTTCTATGGGCAGTTTGGGGAGGAGGTGTTGGCTTGTACATGCTGGTTGCTCGTTGTCAGCGTTTAAGAAAAAGATTCTCCGCCAACAGCTACAACCTGTTGTCTTTTCTAACACACAATAACGTGAGATAATTTTCATTGCGAAAACAAGCTTTTTGCCTTTCATCGTCGAATTAAAACAAATCAGTTAATTTTAAATTCAGAAGTCGGATTTTCTAAACTAAGTTTAGACAAGGTTAATTTATCGCTATGTAGGCAAAAAGTAGAAACTACGCACAAAGGTTTTGATGTAATAACTTCTAAACATGGAATGTCCATAAGCGGGAACAGCTTTTCACCGTTCACAGTTAATAACTAATAGATGGAGGAATGGTTACAGAATTGGCAGAATTTTGAGATCTACCAAATGTTCGATATCCTTTCATGCAATACTAACATAGGAAAGTGGATACCATGATATTGTAGTACTTCGGGCATGGTAAGTAGAGATTCCAAGGATTGACCAGCCGGACCGTGCCCTTTGGTCCTAAGCCTTGACAGATCCTAGTGTTTTGACTTAAAATATTAATTTCATGATACTTATTAGAAAGTTGGGAACAAAACCTAATGGAGGGAACGTGGCCTGGAACTGGAAACTTTAAAACACTATAATTTTACTAGGTGACAAAAAAATTTTGAGGAAACTGAACATGAACCACAGCTGGATTCCCAGGATGATAAAACATTAATCTATTTACAGGATTGTTTTGGCACATGCTTATATTAAAACTTAGCTGACAGGTTTTCCTCCCAAAGGGCAGTTCCATGTTGTAAGCAAAATAGCATATACCCTTTCGGGGACAGCTCCCTATTACTCTACATTAGATTATTACTGAAATGCACATCTTACCTTAAGGTAGCATTGAGGAAAAACTAATGTTTATTATTGCTATGAGTTACGTTTTCCGCCAAACTAAAGTCGCAGTCATACGATAAATCACTTCCATTGAATTTTCAGTCCTTCCAAACTTCTTTCACATGGCTAAGGAAATCTACAAACCTTGCACTTCCATTTTAACTTGTGGCCTCAGTTTGTTTAGACAATGTATGGTGGTGTTTTTGCACAAATAAAGGAAGAGAATCGATATTCAAAAATTGAGAACCATTGGTCGAATTCCAGGAGGTTTCCAGGACTTTCAGTCCTACCAGGAGGCCTGGATACCACATTTCAGGTAGTCTTCAGTGCTGTAGATATTTTGCAAGCCCATTGCTTCGAATCTTTTCTTAACCTTATCCCAAGACTTATCCAGTCAATTCGAAACTTCAATATTTTCCCTCAAAATTTACTCTGGACTCCAAAAAGAAAATTTGTAAAATTTGTTAAGGTTGAAGTCAATTTACAGCCTACTGTGAATCAAAAAAATACAACACCAAACAAAAATACTAAAAATAAATTTATGTTTAGGGCAGAAATTGGGTTAATTGTATCCACAGTAACTCCTTGTACTCAGGTTTACATTCTTTAAAAGTTAAACCTAAAAATTTTTAAGCTTATTCGAAGTTTTGATAACCTATGGTACTCCAAAAATAGAATTCTGGACGGAGTTTAGGTCCTTGTAAACTTAGGCTTCCAATTAAAATTAAAACTCGAACTTTCTGTAGCTAATAGAGTAGAGTGCAATCCAACAAGTCTCCATTTTCGATGAAAGTTGTCTCAGGACCACTATGTTTACGACGAGTTCAAATGGGGTTTTCCACGCTAAACACGCTATGACACTTGGACAGGCTAGTATGAAATCGAATATCAAGATATGAAAGATATGATATGAAATACGTAGTCATTGAAAAACAAGGTATACAGGAGCAATATAAAGCGAGGAGTGTTGTATACCATTGTTTATAATAAGAGCGATGCCAACAATTAGCTTCATCCTTTTATTGTGGCCATGTTAAACTATCAGCCATGGAAAGAACATGCTTTGTTTACCACTCTGGGCTAGATTATTCCCGTTGTATGTCTGTGAATCATCTTCACGGGGAAAATTATGACAGGACTTTATGAAATATTAACAACACTTTTGATATAAATGTTTGCACTTCTTACTTCTTTCATTAACAGTACAACACATTCAAAACTTGAAACTAGTGAATATTAAATTCCACAAAAAAATAAAAATTTGCCAGTTTTCTAGGATATTCTATAATTTATTCTGGAATAATAGCAAGATTTTCAAATTCAAAAGAAATACTGGAAATTAATCCCGAATTCTTAGCATTTTCAAAGATTAGAGTTGTCTTAAACCTCACGTGGGGCACAATGATTCTAAAAGCGCCTCCAATTTCAATCAATACCTGATTACACCTGACTTCGTTTCAAACGGCTATGTCTACCTCTTCTATCAAAAGGAGCTGCACAATCCTAGCACCCGACAATTGAAGGAAATGATGACCACTGTTTACCTCCTCCGGAGGTTGTATTAATGTTTTGAGGATGTACCACATCTGCATTTCAGCGGAAATCATTCTCTTTTCAGAAGATGCGGGAAAATAAATTTCTGCAATTAATTAATGTGATTTGACTCTTTCCACTTTTGTAATATTAAGTCTGAAGAGATATTGAATAACAGCGAAGATATGCCACCGCTGAGATTTGAACTCTCGATCCAGGGCTGAAGCTGCTATACCAGATGAATGGGGCAGTTCTCAACATATGTCAACTTTAGCTCCCCACCATCTACCGGAGGGCATCGACAAAAAGCTGTGCGAAAGTTTTAGATCAGCCTCTTTTCAACATGGGAGTTGGCCAAGGAAGGACTTCCATCTCTCCTCACATTCCGTCCAAAGCCTATTAAACGTTGCTGAGCGTTTTTGAGAAGAAATTAGGTGAAGTTAATGGAGGTGATCAGCGGTTGGAAATATAAAATAGGCTAGGAGTGGAGTTCACCTATCTTAATTGGTAGAGCAAATGTAGCCGATGCATGGGGCATGGGCTTAACTACCGTTGCCATTTCAAATCCTCTATTTTCATAAACGAATTTTGAGTTATTCTTTGGTGAAAAACAGACTATTCTTGTGCTAAAACATAGTATTGTGTAAATGGTCAATGAAATTTTTTCAATATTTCCTAAAATAATAATTTTGTGTCATGTCCTTATCAAATGTTCAACTGTCATTACTTTTCTTTTCTTTTTTTTTACCGTGGAAATATTTATGTTGAAGGAGGTACAACGGCAAAAGACAGGGCAACCATAAAATTTGATATCATGCATGCAAGTGATTAAAATAAGATAGATTTCTTTCGTACACGTAGGACGTGGGTTGGGGGTG
This sequence comes from Carybdea cf. marsupialis auct. non (Linnaeus, 1758), assembly GCA_010016065.2. NCBI lineage: Eukaryota > Metazoa > Cnidaria > Cubozoa > Carybdeida > Carybdeidae > Carybdea > Carybdea cf. marsupialis auct. non (Linnaeus, 1758). The sequence continues at coordinate 514 of JAAAKL020014008.1, read as the reverse complement.
GTGGTGGGAAAAATAATTTACAGACATAAATGGAATTTTATGGCTTGATGGGCAAACGAGATCAAACTAACATTACATACAAGCAAGTAGTGCAATCTTGCTTATTACATTAACACTTGATTTTGGACTTTTTAGACTACACCTTTTGAACTGAGTAGCTCGAGTGTGACTAATTAGAGGACGGCAGCAATGACCCAACGAATAAACGATTAGAAACATTTTTAATAACTTATTGTGGCATTTTTTTTCATAGGTACATATTTAGCTGTTTAACCCGTCGCAGCGCAAAGATTGCAATGTATTGACCACACTTGACTTACTAAATTAAAACGTCTCTTGTTCAACAATTTACGTTCCACAAGGAAATTAAGAATGTATTGAGCAATCTATCGTAAACTAATAGCTTACACTATTCTATAGCTAAGCGTATATTAGGACTTTAGAGTGACATTTAGTTCAAATACATAAAATTTTATCAAGCAACTTCATTGTTGGGCAAACATGTTTAATATAA
>JAAAKL020014007.1:0-12174 GCA_010016065.2 Carybdea cf. marsupialis auct. non (Linnaeus, 1758) | reverse complement strand
GCAATTTTTAGGGCTCCTTTTCTCGCCCCCTCCCCAACTTGGGGAAAGCAGTGCTACATCTAAAAAGACCTGCTTTGACAGGTCTTGTTTTTAGTCCTGCAGGGTGTCACACACACCCTCCTCACCCAGCAAGCTGGGCAGGGGAGCCGGTTTAGTCCCCGGCCACCCGACCATGAAACAGGTAGTACTGGTTTGCATGGTACCAGTAGCAGGATGCTGACCTGTAAACATCTAAAAACGAAAGCATTTCATTCCGGATTCCATAAAAGCCAACAATGGCGATAATTGTGCTTTTTTTACTATTCTGGTGCCGTTCTCATAATGTAAGAGGGGCCTGAAGTAATCAGAAGGAATAAATCGTAGACTTTGATGGCATGTAAGTAATAATTCACAGTCAGTGGGTTAAGGATATGGCACTTAATATCAGCTCACAACACAGCTCCTCTCCGTAACGTATCACGACAGCATCTGTGTCTTTACTATTATTTTCGTAAAGCGTTACGAAGATAACTATATCATAAGGTACTGCAAGAGCATAACCTTATAAATCATGTTATAAAGTATGACGTGTTACCGTTAGTAAGAAGATTTCCAAGGAATTCCTCAAAGTTTGATCAATAGAAGAAGTAAAATGCAGGAAGTATAATCCACAAGTCAGTTGTTAATAACTTTCTTTTCCTCGCCATAAAAGAAATCTGAAAACGAGGCTAGTAGTGGTTGTCTTTGAAGTCAATCATCGCCAAATGGCTATTTAGCTTTTGGCTGCTGCAACTCAGGATCTATTAAGAAGTAAGATACATCTGCCGATAATCTGATAAACCACAAAAAGTAATCCACTATCCTGTTTCATGTGTACATGCTAGCCACCATCCCAGTCATTTCTCCGCTCCCATCCACCTCAAATCTATGAATTTTTGACAGTTCATTTTCCTGCTTACTATCGTGCTATTCCCAAAGTGAAGGAAAGCATTAACCCATTTTAAATTTATGTATATTTGGTTTCTACCCTCACTTTCGTATATTTCTTGTAGGAAACTGGACTAAATTATTCTTGATTGGAAAATCACTGATCAAATTAACTAAATAACTGATTTTGTACAACAAAAGTCCTAATTTTTTAAATTTAAATTAGCAACATTTCTCATTCCAATAGAAGGACAGCCACTAAGACACTAGATTCAGCTAAAGTACAGTTTTTATAGAACCCAATGCCTCAGCAGAGCTATTTCTAAGAAGGAAGAAGCCATTGATAATTCTTCTTTGATATTTATGAAATTTTAATATGCGCTATCTTGTTTGATGAAGGAAACAGTATCTTGAAATTTCTTTTTTTCAAACTGACCGATAATAATGACAGAGATGAATTTCATTGAAAATCTAATCCGAAATTCCCGTATATGAACCCTTTTGATTTATTTAATTTGGTAATCTTTTCTGCCATTTATGTTTTGAAAATGTTTTAACAAATTTCTTTGTGTCAAAAGAGCGCTAACTTCTGTGTTTTGATAAACGCGTCTTTCAAAACTGTAAGACTGAAAGGGGGGTGCACTCTTGCTGATTCTATAAAACGAGCCCTCTTTACAATTGTTGCTACATGCTGGATTTTCAGAAGAAAGATCGCTACTTCCGGCGTCAATTTTAAAAAAGATTCCTTAATTGTTTGTTCTCATGACTGCGTCAAAGTTTATATTGAACCTTTATTGGCTTGTGTCAACTTAAATCTGGCATGATTCTATCAGTTAACTGGTTAAACGTAAGAACTCGCTATCAGAGCGCTGAAGAGATTGGTAAATTGATTTGCCCGTTGGTAGGTATCAGATCTTGGTGCGTTGCAGGCAACAAGTTTTTGAGTCAAGTAATTAACACTTTGTTTTGCGGTGGGAACACTTTTGGACTTGATAGTTTCTATTCTCTATTAAAAATTAAGCAAAACACTGCATTTTCTCTGGATACGCAGTTAAGCTTAAAACTGCGTCAGTCCATATTTTAGGGGCGAAGGAAAAGAAAACTTTATCAATATTAAAATATTGATGACAATTGGTCAGATATATATTTTTAAAAACGTAAGTTCCCAGTTTACGTTTCAGAGAAGACAGCAAGATTCCGTTGACAAGACCGAGATAAGCTAGACTTGAAGAAAGATCACGTTGCCGTGTTTTAGATGTGTTTTAGCGTTCCTTTGGGTGCAGTAAAATTTACGGAGTGCTCTCGTAACTCTACCCTGGCTTTAGATACAGGATGTCGTTGAGAAGAACCACATTTGGTTATATCTCTTCTTCTACTACCATTCGATGACCCAATCATTCTGTTTCACCTTAGGAAAGATGTAGTGTCTTGCCTCTTTAACCTGTAGCCGAATATCTATCTGCCAAACTTGCATACCTCTCACCTTCTTGCAACTAGCAGTTGGCAATGTTATTTATACAACCAGTTTTACCACTTCCACTCCACACAGCTTGCACGATGTCAGGCTCTTTGCGTAGTGGGTATTGGAGGAAAGAAGTTTTCATCAAAGTCAACATGCATATTGCAATAACCTACCAGTTAGGATCATTATTCGTCACTAGCACTTATTAATTACTCGACATAACGGATTTAATTGATATACGTGTCTTTATCACGGTCCTTTACCTGCATCGATGGTCAATATATCTTTATAGCTTTACCAAGATGTCGCATCTCCAAATTTTGATGCAATGTGTAGCAACTTTCCAAGCGAATTAGATAATTAATCAGTATATGCTTAAAAGTACCTAGTTTATCACACTTGTACATGTCTTTATCGCTAGTTGACCATGGTCTCTGGTTTTCAGGAGAAGAAAGCACATCATAGAATGGCAAATCAAGGATTGATTCTGGCTTCGTTCACGATTCACTGCACTCCATTCCACCTTTTCCTCCTAAAGGGCATACTGTCCCCAACTACTACATTGAATGAGTTTTAGGAACCGATTGTTTTCGTCTGATGATTTATTTATTCATTGATTCCAGTGAAATTTCCCACACCACTGTATATTTATAAAAGAAAAGGTTATCAATAGCATAACAAAAATATACAGGTTTGATAATAAGTTGTCTTGAAACTTTTAGGAAAGAGTTTTGGCTGAAGTTACAATAGCATCTCCGATAACATTTTTCAATTCTGAGTCATCGAAACTGAACTTAGTCAACACAGTTGTGACATTTGCCGATTTAATAAACACGTCCCTTGGAAACTGGGGGCCTTAAATATCTCTAACATGTAATTTGCTACCACAGATCTAACCCGTTTTTGACAAAGAAACGTCCGTTAGAAAAGCTTTCTAATTTGAAATGTTGACAACAAGACTTCCGACAACTACCGACAGACTGCTGACGCGAGTTTTTATTGTTTTGGCAAATGTAAACGGATCTTGGATGCTGTCTACGAACAAGTACTTTTCACAAGTTCTAGAATTTCAGACAGTCACTTTCCCAACCCTCGTTGTGAGAAGCCAGTCATTGTCAAAATGGAAAGTGTTGTAACTACTGAATAATTTATGAAATAAGAGGTCACCAGGAACAATTTGGACTGATTTGATTGTAATGTTCTCTTGGTAAAGAATTGGTTTCCACCATTTCTAGTAACTGTTAAGGCAATTTTCTTCGATTTTCGAGTTCTTGCCACTTTTCTAAAGCTTCTTAAATTCATTACAGACTTTTCACCCATTGCGTCCCCAAGGCGCATTTACTTCAAGTGACTGAATCTTAGTTCCTTTGTTATTTATATGTAAAATGTAAGAGCTATATTATTTCCTCTTTCAGCACACCGTTCAAAAATCCGATGTTTGATCAGCTTTTACTAGCAATACATAAAAGTTGTTCACTTTTTCAGGTGTAAAAGATTGTAAGATATAAAAATTAAGTGCAAGGCACTATTTTATTTGGAAATTACCTGTTTTTTTGCTGAATAGAAAGTTTACTATTAGTGGCTTTATTAGAAGGCATTTTGCCTTGTTCGTGGGCTCGTGTGGACTCTTCGTAGGGAGCGATTTTGACGTCATCATTTGCAAATTCTTGAAAAATATTCCTTTGAAAATACTTCTGAATAAATTTAAGGAAAAGTCTCAACTGGATTGGTCGTGAAAAACACGGAGTGACGGACCTACTAGGCGCCTTCCCTGCAGTCCGAATAGGGTTAAAAGGGCTCGTCACATTTTTGTATGTTTTTATCTTAATAGGTACTGCACCGCCACTGTGCCCTTTGAACTCCGTCCACCCCTCTACAAAGACATACAGTCTACTACTAGTCCATTAGTAGGTGGAGTCTGTTGCAACTCCCTCTTGGCATGTAGTGATTACTGCAACACCCCCTTAACCCATAGCATATTGCTGCAACTCCCTCTCAGCACACGGATCTTACCAGTACTCTCTCAACGCATAGAATCTACTGCTACTTCCTCTGAGATCATGACCCAATAATTTTCTACTTTTCGCGGTTCCCACTTCTGCGGAGAGTAAGACAAGTCCGTCTGAATATTTTGCATAAAATTCGTTAATAAAAGTTTCATTTAAGATTAAGCTTTCAACAACTTCCAAAACATCATAATATCCCGGCAGCATGAGGCAACAGATAGATGCTGTTTGTGTTACGTTCTCTTCCCTTAAATTTTAAATCCAAAGTGTTAAATAAAACTTACTATTCATTTGCTATTTAATTTTTACTTTTAAAGTTTTCGGTTTCGCAGGTATACAAGTAGTTCCTGCAGAAACGGTGCAGAATGAGTTCATCACAGGATGAAGAGGTAATGCTGCTGGAATACAACGCAGCATTTGCATCTCTTGGTCTATGAGCAGTGACTACTACTCCAGGCCTCAGCCCGAAAATAGTTATCACTTCTGTTTTAATACAGACACGGCATTTGCATATAGACAAAATTTCATGGCGTAAAAAGATACAGTTAAATAGGTTATTTTTACTCTTTAAGGCATCAAATCCTTTGAGAAAAGTTAGAGAGAAGATCTTAAAACAGTCTTACAAACGTTAAAATTTAGAAATGTGTCGTAAGAGTTAACTTTTAAAAAGTTTTTATTCGATGAAAATGTCTTGCCGTTGAGCATTTAAGAAGTCTTTTCAGGTTGCATGACATAAGTTTCGCTTGGATTATAATGCTGGAAAAAAATCCTACTCAGGCCTTCTTTGCATGTTCACTTCAGATCTTTTGGCAGTGCCTCGAATCCGCTGTTTCCGCTGATGATTATTACAGAAGTGTCCATTTTTGTTACATCTATCAAGGGTAGACAAACAGTATGCTATAGTGCTGAGGCTTAATTGGGAAAACTTGTTTGAAAGTACCACCTCAAAGGTATGGTTTTCGCATTCCGGAACGTATTAGCATTAATACTCCGCGTTCCGCATTGTTTATAGCAATTTGTATTCTCAATTTCAAAGACACCTTACCTATTCAGACAGCATAATGCATAGGAAAGACTGTTTTGTTGCTGTCAGTACGTCGAGCGATGATTAAGTTACCCACCAGTAGTTTAGAAAAGAACGACGTATGAATAATTCACTACTTTGCATACGACCTGCTTAATGTTTTTGATAGCCCCTAAGTGAATATCAATACCTATAGAATTACGTGGTTTTGCTTAAAAACATTGGGTCTACCTCGTGTTCACAGTTCGACCAGTTTCAAAATCATAAATACCACTTAGTGCCACTGTTAATGTCAAATGCCATGACGTGAATGTAATCAATTTATGGTGTCTACCAATTTTATTGTGGTCTTGGAAGATTCTTGACTTCATTGTTTCCAATTTAGCTAGACGCAAAATTAGCAGAAATTTTGTCTTCAACCGACAGGTGATTTTCGAGACTTCGTAGGACGGTAAAGATTAGTGTCTGCCCACGAAGGGATTTTTGCTCAATTTAATTAGCATTAGCCAAGTTTTGTCACTCGTTGCTAGGAGCGATTGTTCTCACTTGGTATCATACAGTTTGAGGACCAAAGAAAATATACCTAGTCATAAAGAACTATTGGAAATCTCCAGGTAGGTGTACTATTAATAACGCTACAAGTTCATAGAAATTAACGGAATATTCCAGGAAATCTTTAAAGTGTTTTATGGTTACTAAGATTGAGTGTGTATATGCTTGTACTCCCTAGTTGCGTAGCTCCCTGTATTCCCTACAGCCTGCGATCAAAGCGTGATGATGTCTCTTTTAGTTCAATTCCTTTGGAGACGTGTTCTTACACTGGTAACCACATTCTGCATGATTTAAACTGGCCATTATCATGTTTACGCATCAAAACCCTATCGTATAGGACTCTATATCAAGCTTTTTAGAAAAAGAACTAACACTTGAGACTGTTTTGAAAAGTAGTACATCCGTTTGGTGCAAGTCTAATTGCTTCGTTAACCACCGCATTAGGTAAAGATGGGACTTGTCATAACAATTTCGTATCTCCACAGTAATTTAAGACTTTGTTTACATTTTATTAATTTCCGCATGACGTTTGTTAATAGCATGAGTAGAGGAGGGGACTTTGAATTCATTTTTAAATATTAATTTTCGTTTATGCTCTCACATTGTCAGCCTAATATGTTTGCCTTATCTCCAAGGTAACGAACAGTGTTGTCCTTTGAGGTCTCAAATCAAAAATTTTTGCAAGAATTTCATCAGTTTTCTTAATCTCAAGATTTTGAGATTTGAGGCTAGCTTTATATACTTACATTGTTGCTGAGGTTCCAATTAAGATTTAGATAACAAAGAAAACAAAGAATAATGTTTAATTCAACGAAAACAAGGACAGCCTTGAAAGTTTTTAGCATTAATATTAAATTATGATAAGAATATGAGTTAAACAAGTGCAAGAATCATCTGTTTTTCTTTACATCAATGAAATCTCTTAAGCTAAAAGTGAACTAAACCTTGTATATACTGCAGGACTCCGATATTCAAGTCTTGCCAACTTTGCCCATTTCTCGAAGTATCAATTTCCCCTCCCTTCTCTCTCCCTTTTTATTTACAATAATTTGCGACATGTTATGTCCTTTAGTGCCAATAACAAAGATGGATAAAAGATATATTTTGGTTGGTGAGATCTGAGACCCCGAGATACAGGTATTGTCTCACTATACCTTAAAATAGGAAATCAGCGATCAATGACTTCAACCCGCAAGAATTCAACTTGCAATGAAATTCATGCCAATGACCGCTTCTAAACTTTTAACACACATGAAAATGGCTGTGTAAAAAAATCATTGACCTCGAAATAATCATAAACGCTAATGAATCATAATCTCTAACAGGTGGTGAAATCTTCAAAAGATTGCAAACGACCCCCCCCCCCCCCATCTCCCCTAGCAATTAGCAACAGGAGAATACGGTTTCCTGCAAAATAGTCCCATCTCAGATTGCCCCATTCCATCTTATGCCATGTTTTTGAAAGCACTGAAGGTACAAATTTGGTGCCGTGTGTAATGTTAAATTAACATATATAATTTTAACGAACTATCAAATTATTATATATATGATATTAACGCGAATTTTCAATAACTCGCGTTAATATCATTGATTGTTAATTTCTTATAATAGAATACATCAGTTCATCAAAGTATGAAATATATCAGCAATGGTCATTGATTATGAAGCATTCGTCGACGAGCCATCAAGTTCCATGCCAATTCAATGCAATTAAACTTACTACAAGGTATCTAATAAAATTTAAAGTAGTAAGACGGGATACTTGCAACTTTCTGTTCTCTGTCTCATCTTGCTTCTGTTGAAGCTGTGTTTATCAAAACAAAGAGCCAGGGCTTTGTCGTCAAAAACCATTTGTTTATAATTTACACGATACTCAATAACATCAGGGATCAAAACTTGTAATTCGTATAAGTGTTGTTTCAACAACGTGTTAGAATCCTCTTTTTGCCTGTTGATACTTAAGTGTACCACTTCCAATCCAGATGATTGTTTTGACAAGTGTCTGGCAAAATGGTTAGCAAATTAAGTCAGTTACTAAACCAAATTTTTAAATTTTGAGCTGCAAAAGCAACTTTTTATATATAATACTCTAAAATCGTTTTTCAATATCAAAACTCCATGAGGAAAATAGAAGAAAACAAAGACAAGAAATTTAATGCGGCAAGTAGGTCTACATACTCATGAGCAGTATTGCCTGTTTTATGAAAAAAATTAGGAAGACAATATAATATTTACCGTAATAATGAAAGAAATGTAACAAATGGAAAGTCGTCCTGAAGTTGAAGTTTCTGAAATAATTAAATAGCACTGTAATTATTATTATAGATCCCTTCCTTCAACCCATGTGTGATGGTGTTTCACGTCCTCATTGAAACTGAGTTTCAGATAGAAATCATGAGAAACACTCCAAAATTTTACAGGTATCCACTTTACCACCGCGATGTAAAAATGGAAAGCACTCCTCTGCATGTGGCTTTTGATAAACCACGTAAGTAAAGGAAGGTGAAAAACTGAGAATCTGTGACTTCATTAAGGCGATCTTGTGCTGTTCATCATTTGTCATATGGATACGTTAGTGCATGCAATAGTCCCCAACTTCATGTGTCCTAACTATCAAAATGAGCAATAAAGAACACTTTTATGTTTTCACGCGAAGACGCAATCTATGTCTGCAGATATTCAGTCACATTTTTCACGCGTCAAACAAGCCTTCCTTTTGCACTCTAAAAACTTTAGGCTTTACTTCTATATCTGTTTTTAACTGGCGTGCACTTTCAGTTTCTAATTGTAGCATGGAAAATAAACACAATGGCGCAACACCACAAGAACTCTTGCATATTGTTCCTACGATTTGGTTACTTAATCTTACACACCACCGGAGGTTATCTTCACATATCAGTCTTTGTTTACCCTTTCCGTGTGTTCAGCCACAACTTGTGATAATCTGTGATCTGAAAATCATAGTTTGTTGATCACACATACTATTTAAGTCAATAGCCTATTGCAATTTGTGTGGGGTAAGAACGTTGGAAAATCAAACAATTCCTGAAAGGATAAAAGAAGTTGAAATATTATTCGCTGTATTTCCATTTTCGGATGCAAAATAGGTTGACGTGACGGCTGAATGAAAGAAACTTTCACGGTGCATAGATTTCACACAAAATTTGTGTTCATTACCTGACTACATATTGACATATCTAGGTGAAGATAAACATTCACATAAATGTATCTTTCTTTCTCGTCTGCTTGGATTGATTTATTAACATGCCTAATATTGTTACATATGAAGGCTTATTCCACTTTTCTGTTCTACGAGTTGATTGAATTACACTTACACTTCTATCAACTTGACTGTGTTGTTTGTCGATGCGCTGAGAATAAGCCTATTGGAAAACCAGATCTTTTCTTGAAAACAACTTTATAATCCAATCCATTTTGTTTATGCTCGTAGCAAATCGACTGACAATAGTTATATTATTTAGTTACAAAAGACACAACTGTTACGGCTTGTCATTTTCTTTAAAAACCGGGGATGTATATAGTTGAGATACTAGTTTGACTAGCAACTAGAAAAAGAGTCAAGGCAAGCAAGACTGTCAGCGATGGTCAAAAATTCTCAGTGAAATTCGGATTCAGATTCTATTTCAAATGCCACAAGGACTGTTATAAGATCAAACTGTCTACTCATGTAGCATGTAAAATTACTGTTATCACAGGAACCTGGATAAATCAATCGTAGCCAGAAATTCAGCAGATTCATGTCAGTGAAGGACAACAAGCAAATTCAGAGACTGGTTTGGCAGTTTGAAACGACCTGTCGACCATTATAGTCACATCTCGAAACTACAGGGTTCAAGGGAAAGACAACAGCTTTTCTAGGATTATTCACCGAGTTCTCTCCAAGGATCTCTTAATAGGAGTTTTCTTCACAATTTTCCTTGGCAACGTACGGGAATAATAACAACCAGCTGGTATGTTCCATGTTGCTAATCAACGGGTAATGTCAGCGTTAGTCTGTCCCAGTTCGTCTTTATAAACATAGTAGCGTACTTGAAATTAGTTTTATACCAGATAACTACACAATTTATCGCAAATACAAATGAAAATTTTGCAATTATACATAAACAACAGACTCTCAAATAATAATTTGGTCATTTGCATTCTAAAAGCCGTCGATGGGTCATTGGCCATATGTTGACTATACTCTGAACTACGACAAAGGGAATCACCAGAATTAATTTCCTCTTCGGATGAGCAAGTATCTAAAAAGGACGTTAGAGAATTTGGTAAGTTGCCATGCACCACTTAATTGTCGTGGGGACTTTACCTTTCAATATTTTTCCTAAGCGAGCATTGATTAATATAAATTAACTCGGTTTTAGAACAGTTTCATTTTTAGCTTTTTATGCTGAGATGCCTATTGCACTTATTTGCTCCCCAAGATTCTGTGATGATTTAAAACTCTTTGTTTTTTTGATATCCCATTGGAACAATAAACTGCAAGGAGAAAGGAGGAAGTGGATACTCATTAACGTCCATATTGCAAGTCAGAAATTCATGCTTTGGACTCTGGTGTCCTGTTTGAAAGAAGATGATTAAGATGTTTAGTTAAAACTAAGAATATAAAGAGCTCAAGTATTTGCATACTATAATATATTTTCATGCAAAATATCATTTCACGTTTTATACTTTTAACCACATACTACATACTGCAGAACCTCCTATAGTACAACATTCTCCATTGTAATATATTGCTATAATACACCAGTTTATATTCTACCTTAACGCACCATACTTTAAAAGACAGCAAGACAATATTTTCTCATACTCTTCTGTACTCTGCTCTCCTTTAATATGCTGATCTACGGTAAACTAAACTATACTTATATTTGCTTCCTTTATGTTACGTTATGTTAATCTACCGTAATACACTATTTTTATACTATATTGTTCTTTACTATATTACATTTACTATACTATATTAAACTTTTTATTGCATTATACTATCCTACACTATATTATACTATACTTTACTATACTATACTATCCTAAAACTATATTATACTATCCTACATTACATTATAAAAGACCACATGCTCAATTTAGGGAGTCGCATGACTTTCTACAGTTGATGGAAAATTTACCTCCTGGAAGAAAAAGCAAACATTACATTAGAACCAAGGGAATCCACCATCCACACACCTACCCGGGGGGCGCACCGTTTGCAGCCATGCTCTCCCTATGTATGTGGCATCCTGACATTTATCATCATAACCTAGACGAGGGCGTAGCTAGGCAATTCTGTTTGGGAGCACTCGTTAAGTTAAGCTATGTTTAGTATTTGGCTTCCTTGTTACTTGAGCTTGTATGAGGACACTCATTTTATTACAGGTTGTGCTCGTAGTTGTTGGGATGGCCGTACTCAAAGTGCCCCAAGATTCCTATACTTTCCAAGACACTAATAGCACTAGCTTGCTTTGTTGATGAGATACCAAAACTTTGTAACAAACTGTTTAATCAAGGAGGGGAGCACTGGATTGTTTCCAGGCTGAAGTTTTGCAGTATGCCGAAGTAAAGTGTGACGTCACGATTTGAAAATGTTTGTATAATAAAAAAAATACTCATCTTCATGTTGTACTATTGATAAGAACGTCAATGGCCAAAATTGAGATTGATGCCTTTACACAACACCGAGATGTCAGCTTTAAAAGTTTTAAATCTCCGTAATAAAACCTTTCAAAGTTTTGTTCTAAGGATCCAAGGAATATTAACAGAGTTTTGATAACAGACTTTAGAAATTCAAACGCCTCTAGTTTAAACACCACATACACTACAGATCTGGTGTTTTGCGAAACAGGTAATTCCAGGGTTGACTTTATATTTTCACTGAAATTTTACTGTTTCCAAAACTTTTGATGTGTGACGTCATCACTTTCCCTCTGCATTATAAATACTTAATGATACTATAAAAAGTATAGAACGCATTGTTCAAAATTCAACGACCTAAATAAAACAACTTGTCTTGTAGTTTACTTATTCCGGTTTTGTGACGTCACTCTACTTGTACCGTTATTGTGTAACGTCGCTGTCGCAAGCAGTGTTCCTCAGCCACTCTACACACATTACAATATTTCTACTATACATACGATTTACAAGACAATGGACGGACGCTTAATTACAATAAATGAATTCGATTGGCTTAGAATAATCAGGGAGTGGTTAAG
>JAAAKL020014006.1:0-12174 GCA_010016065.2 Carybdea cf. marsupialis auct. non (Linnaeus, 1758) | reverse complement strand
TCCTTGAAGTCTTCTTCCGGGGACCATTCCATTCATGATTTCATTTTCTAGAGACTGATGTCGCTGTATGTGACCAAAGAACTTTAACTTTTGTCGAAGCACGATATTGACTAGCCATAACTCTTCTATATTGAGCTGTCTTGCGTATGGATTCGTTTGTTCTTCTTTTTCTCCATGAGATCTTTAGTATTCTCCGATAACGACTAGTGCAAGAATAATCGACTTAAGCACTATACTAGTTATACAAAACTTTATTGAAACAACTTAACTGAAAAATAGGAGAGGCAGAGGGAGTGGTGGTCTCAATAATTATATTCCAAAATTAAAAAAGGGTTTGTCATCCATTAAAAAGTCGCTTGGTAAGGCAAATTTATTTTAGTAAGAGCATTTAATAGTTTATTCAAGAATCATGGCCGTTTTAAATTGTATTCTAAATTAAAGAAATCAACAGTACGCCCCTGTTGACACGTCAAAATTATCTTCAAACTCCCCTATAAAGAATAAGTGACATAGTGGGACTCGAAAATATCGCGCCTGTGTTATTAATAGTAGGCGTACCTCATAATAGTACAATATAAATCTACCTTGTGGTTTTTAATGCCCCTATAGTAACATCTTCATCATATTCGGTTTTACGTCCATTTTACATGCTAGCATGTGTTGGAAGGTCGTTTGAAATTGACTTCCAAGCTACCCTATCCTATCCTACCCTATCCTTCACCAGGTTTGAGACCCATCTTTATCACTTCGTCCCATGCTTTCTTCGGCCTCCCTCTGCCAATTATTCCTGCCACCTTTACTATTCTGTATCTAGTTGCCCAAGCATTCTTGCCCATCCGCTCCACATGGCCAAACCAACTAAGCCTCCTATTCTGCATACAACTGCCAATACTGCCCAGATTCAATCTCCTTCTGAGTTCATTAGCAAAAAAGCCTTATATGAAGTCAAGTGTTACGAAGTGAAGTGTCAAGTATTGTATTCATAGTAGTGCCTTTCAATACCAGAATATTGTAGAAGCACTTCGCGAGTAACACTAGTTCCCGTAGCTCGGGTCTGCTAGTTTCCTCTTGATACTTAGGAGAATGTAGTCAAATAGCGACTACGCTGGGCACGCACCGTATCTCTTCCATTATCAGCCTTAGTTTACTCCTATCTTTCAGCATCACTTGATGCGGCTTAAAGCAGATGGCACATGAGGCTTCGTGGTAGCAGGCTACCAAGCTTCACGGTAGCAGGCTACCAAGCTAAATACACAACTCACTATAAACGATTGTATGACAAGCAAGGTACCACCGAACAAGCTTCAAAACGCACGCCTTGGAACCACAGAAACACCCGCCACATCGTCATACAGTCACTTTACTTCACATCTTACTTCCATTTCAAAATAAATATGACCTCTTGTGCCCCCTGCCAATGATGTTTCAGTTTATGTAATGTGACTGTTTATCTTTATTTTGATTGGTTCATTGCAAGCCACAGTAGAGTTTAAGTTGGTTAAGCGTGGAAAAGAATTCCATCCGCCAGCAGTTGCCTAACGAGCTGTGAATGACCAATGGAAGTATCTGCAGGGCCAGAACTGGTGACTTATAGTAAGTCTTATTAGCCAAGCGCCTTTTATGGCCCAAAATAAAACGATGTAAAACTTGAAGGTGACGTTATACTTCGTCACATATTAATAGAGGTATAACTTTCTAGAGTTTCAAAAATGCACGGTCATATCACTTACTATTTAATTGTCCTAGCCGTTGCGTTAACGACTTCTGCCGGCTGTGACCTGTAAGAGAAGGAAGAAAGGAAACAGTACGATAAATGTAGCCTGTCAAACAAAGATATACCTTACGAAAAAATTTCTTATCAACACGCTACAGTTTTGCCGAGAACAGTATTCCTGTGTAGCTGTTGAATAGCTACGTAAAAATTAAGGAAAATTGCACTACCAATAGAAAATGTCTCCATCAAGTATTTTCCCTGTCGATAAAACTCGAAAATCGTATTGTGCCTTCTGATCTCCCAACAGTACAAAGCCTAAAAATTGGCAACCGTACTATTTCACTTTCTGCAAATCCATCAAAATTACTAGGTCGAATAGCATCTCAACCTAATACTGGCCTGCAAAAACGGATTCAACGAAAAATTGACACAACGGGCAGTAGATACTTTCAGTCTCTTTCAATGCTAAAACTAGACTATCCACATTTTGGTAATTTTTACACTTCATATACAGATTAGATAAAAACAGCCGTTTATTAAGTAAAATGTTAAGTTTCGAAAGGGGATCAAAAAAATGGAAGAATGCTACCATCATGTTTCTGGTGCGAGCCCATTGCAAGTTACAAAGTGTGGTCGAGAATTGGCATTGAAGCGTCTAATGCAACGGTCAGCCATCTTTTCATGGAGAAGCCCCACTCACGGATCTCTAAGAAAACACTGGATCTAGCATCTTCCGTCTAAAAGTGAGGTCATTTGCTGGACGCCATTTCAGTCCCCATCATGCAAAGCTTGTAAACATTGTTACGTAACATGGCGGACCTTCCCCCGCTATTTTAACTGATGGGGGCCAGTATTCGTGACTAAACTTTTTCGCTGTCGGAAACAATTGGAAGCTCGATCCAGTCTTTTTTAGAGATCAGTGGTCGAAGAGTGCACGGAAGCGGCCTTTCGAAGCTGCATACAGCTCGACGTCGATGTTCACCGGTGGAGGTTGGGCAGCTAATGTGACCGCTGGTGAAATAGAGAATGATATGATTGGGCCTCGTCGTAGCTCAGAAGGCAGACACTACGAGTGCATGGGTCCCAGGGTCGAAAACCACTGTTGACATCATTCAAATTTCTCTAACATCTTTTCAAAACTTATCGTTTCAAAATTAAATGGAAAATACACGTATAGGAAAATAAAACATAAATAACAAGTTGAATTGATTGAATAAATAATGAAGTAAGCATTGACGTGACGAAATAAGGTTTTGCTATACAATCACCTTTTTTTTTAGAAAGTGTAGTGCTTGACTCAACTGATTCCTTCCCGCTGTCATAACCTTCATTAAGAACCATGTCCCTTTTGATCTTACTGTATCTCTTACCATCTACATCATCCATGTCACCGATCTCAGACGTTGTCACAGAAACCGACCCTTGTATGCTAAATTCCTTACCGACCTCTCCTGATCTTGTGTCGACTTCGGCTGCTTCGATGCCCTCTTCAAACTGGCAAGAAAACAGAATGAATCATCTTTGGCATCATAAATTGAGTTAAAATAAAACGAAGGTAGTGATGTTATTGGTAGAAGGTTAGGATAATGGTGTCACCGCGCAGACGCCGTAGAATGGGTTGGGATACCACATTTTTGGTATACTGCAGAGGTCCATTCCCCACGCAATTATCTCACCATGGAATACCTACCCAAGTAATTGTAATGACCGTATCATTTACAAAACTCCTAATATCGACATATCATAACAAGTGACTGGCAATTGGAAATGCGGAGAGAAAGTGTGACGTCCTAATATTGAAAAGTTATAAATTGCAGTACAATTTCTCAATGTTTCTGCTCCCCTAGTAGTAAAACGTCAATGGCCCATTCGCGAGGGGGTGCTTCTCACCAAACCCGAGATATTGGCTTTAAACGATTCAAATCTCTCTAACAAGGTTGTGCTATTTTATGCTAGATCCTAACTTTAGGATCCAGGCAATATCAACTAAGTCTTAATCAGAGATTTCTCAAGATTCAAGTAATTGTAGTTAAAACACTGTGCATAAAATAGGTGTTGCACTTCTAAGAAAAAGACTATTCTAGGATTGATTAGATATCTAGAGTCAAATTGTACTAGTTGCCAAATTTGTTATCTTTAACGTCATCACTTTCCCTCGGCATAGGACAATCTGACAATACCGACAGTCCTTGTTGATAATAAAGGTGCTTAAAGGGGAGCGCCAAAAAAACAACTGTAGTATAGAACCGACACTCCTAAAACAAGAGATTATTGCTAATCCATGACAGTAACCAAATGCTGCTCTCGATGCAAAAAACTTATATCGGAACTCCATAACTTGCTCATGCGTCTAGCAACTACAGCGTTGTGTATCTTAGTATGTGTATCTCATTTTAAATTTTTCGTATTCATCATAAACTGATTATTGCTATGTCAAACTTTGAGAGTGACGTTTAAAGCATCAAAGCTTCGAAAAATCAATATTTGCGTTGTGATCCATACACACAATGAATTTTTAAATGTGCAATATGCTGGAGACTTATAAATAACAACACTATCCCCTTAAAAGAATAAATGCCCTCAAGGGATAAAAACAAGGGGCCAGTGAAACAAATAAATCCCTTGGAGACAAACAGTATCACTTAATAAGGGGAAACTTCTTTGATGGCAAGGAAAGGCATCATTCGCACGACGTTACGGTCCATTACGGACACACTGCCAATGTACGTCAGAGCCGCTTGAGATTATCAGCAAATCCAACGGAGGTCGCATATTAAGAATTGACGCTTTCATCAACTTCTTAGCGTCACCATTCACCAAAATAAAAAATCGATAAAATTTCGCGAGAAAAAGAATCTACCTACAAATCAAATTTTAGTTAAGCCTACATGCTTCACTGTATATCACTATAAAATGTAAATCTTACTTGTATTTCCTCTGGAACATCTAGCTCTACATCCCTTCTGTCTTCTTGGCAAATCTGTTCAACCATTTTTAACAGTTTCTCTTGGCCTTCCTTAAGGCTGTGCAAAGAGGAGACCGATAATTTCGAAGTAGGATTGCCATGGGATTGACTCCGTGCTCGGTTTACAAACGCTGAATCCTGCACGCACACAAACGGGCTTCCTGGCGTAATGGGGCTATCAATGTAGCCAAATTCTCCCGAACTTTGTCGCCGTAGAGTATCATGAAGAGGTGGCGCTGATGCCATGCGTCTGTGACCTAAACTGGCTGTGGTAAATGTTGCTACAGCCTTATGTTGACCATCTGCAAAGGATTGCGACAGAACTGGTTCACTTCGACTATGGACAGGGAGAAACTCGTTCCCGATATAACTATTCGGTTGTAAAACTTCGTTTAATGCAGATGTTTCTTGGTTGTAACAGACGACTCCCTCCTCTACAACCTTTGAATCCTCTTGTGTGTCATTCGCGTACGGACTAGCTGCTCCGTTACTTGACACTTCGGTCCTTACAATTTCTTGACTATTACTGACACTTGTATTATCGGTTGTAGTATCCATTGACGTATTAACTACATTCGAAACATTACAATCCGAATTACAGTTAAGCATTGGCAAAGCATCGGGTTGAGTCCTATCTGTCGTTAGCATCAGTTTGGGTGTATGAGTCGAAACGTCTGCGTCAGGGGAGAAGTTCTGGATTGGCATAAAATAATGCTCGCCCATAGTACCCCTGCTATTAGTATCTTTTCCCACAGACACTGTTTGTGTCGACATGGGGCCTGCAAGATCTGGGGTATCAGCTACTTCCTTTGTCAAGGTTGTCACTTTTCTAATATCTGTTGGTGACGAAGAGCTAGAGCCAAGTTCCTCTGTCTCTATGGCGCCACCTAAATCGTTTAGCGCAGACATCCCCTGTGCTCTTCGCGGCTTGTGTCTTATATGGTGGGCATAATCAACAGCAGATTCTCCAACCTTAATTCCAGGGTAACGTTCAGATGCTGTTGCACCGCTCGCTTCTACTTGTTCCGCGTCTGAAGATAAACTAGAGGTTTCATCATCATCGTCGTAGTCTCCACCCCCTCTTACGGAACTCAGTTCTGAAACTTCATCTTCACTATATATCTCAACCACCATACTGCTACAGCATGACATGGAGTCATAGTCGTCATAGTAACCACTACCACGCTGTCCATTGCCTTCGCTTTGACTTTGAAAGTCCTCCTCACACCTTTCCAAAGTATTAATTACTGTACCAGTTCTTCTTTTTGATGCAATCATCCAATGCTCATGCATCGGGTCGCTATCAGCTCCTGATGATCCACTCAAACTATCAATACTCCTTCCTTTCACCATCAAAGTATTTTCTGTCTTAATTGATGCCTGGTCATGCTCTGAGATTCGTTCCATTCCAGCGTCTGAGATCTTCTTTTTTACTCCTTCGCGGTAAGGTCTTGTAGATTCAAATATCTTACTATCTGATGAACTCCTCTTCATTTGAGATTTAAACGGACTCCTTTTGTCTCTAGTAACCTCGTCATCTAACACCGACCCCTGATCTGCTGTTACCGATGATCCCCCAACAGATGAACAGCCACCCCTAGGCGAGGTTAGACTACGCTCTGGTTGCTTTCGCGATGCGTCTGTGTACTCAGAGTCCTCATCGACACTTAGTCTATTTGGCTCTACATCCTGATGATATCCATCAGATTCTTCCGGTAGGTCCTTGCCGAAGTTTTTATTCGACGGTGACGGAATCACCATAAAAGACTCATTCTCTGAGTCTTTTCGACTACTGTCATTCTCACAAAAGTCAAGAAGTTCATTGCTGTCCTTCAGCCTAGACAAAGCACGCTCAGTTGAAGTGTTTGCTGACGCTTCATCATGTCCGTGATCAGAAGTGTTAAGAGAACATTCTTTGACTACAATGGGAGTAATTTCTTGACCATCCTTGCCTCTAGAGGTCAGACTAAAAGTATCCACCTGATGAGATGGCGTTGACATACGGGACAGGAAAGAGTTTGATTCTCCGATATTCCCACTGGAGTAAAATACTTCAGACACTGGTTCCTGAACCAAGTTTACAACCTCATCTTCGGCTGCATAATAGTTGGCTTGGAATTCAATACCACCGTTTAAGGCCATCGATGAAGTGGCACTCTTTTCGCCCTTTCCAGTACCTGAAACCTGAAAAGCAGATACCAATAACGATCAAGGAATATGAACAAATCAACAAGATGTAATAACAATTCAACAAATTCTCAACAAACACTCACTTATAAGGTATTATTTCAGCTAGTTCTTCTAACTTTTATTGTCACTTATTTTATCTTGTAAAACCGGATTCTTCTTGAACAGGCACAAGAATAAGTAGCTACATGCCGACTTACAGATACAGGAATAGGTAATCGAATACGTACAGATACAGGAATAAGTACTCGAATACGCACAGATACAGAAACAAGTACTCGAATACGCACAGATACAGAAACAAGTACTCGAATACGTACAGATACAGAAACAAGTACTCGAATACGTACAGATACAGGAATAAGTACAAACACAGGGGCATTAAGACGAACACGAAGGTGCATGTGAACAAGAACAAAAACAAGAAAAAGAGCAAGAAGAATAAAAACAAGGAGAAGGAGAACAAGAAGGAGAACAAAGAGAATAAGAACATGGGGGGAAAGAACAAGGACAAAGAACAAGGAGAAAAAGTACAAGGAGAAAAAGTACAAGGAGAAAAAGTACAAGGAGAAAAAAATAAAAAAGAGAAAGGAGAACAAGAAAAAGAAGATCAAGAAAACGGAAAACAAGCAAAAGAACAAGAACCAAAGCGGACAAATAAGTGCAGTGCTTAAACTGAGTAGACGTAAACACAGTAATCAGTTCAGGGTAGGTGCATGATCAATGCAAGGAGCAGTGGCAGTAGTAGGAGCAATTACGTAAGCTAGAACGGAGAAAACTGAAAGTGGATTAAAGATCTAATCACAAAAGATGTAGGTTAGGGCTAGGATCACAATACGTGTGTGTATGTATAGTCAGCTGTAGTAAGGTGTGGTGCTGTGCAGTACCAGGGAAATGGCAAGAGTGTGATTAAGTGCTCGATACCATATGCTTGAGATCCCAGTGATATAAACTCAATATTTGATCCAAAATCTACAAACACAATGCGCCACGTGGCCTAATTCGCTCACAAATTGGCCCAAGGGTACACTTCGCGGGTCAAGATGAAAATTAGATGTTTCTGCTTTGTGGCCCAAGTATCTAACAAAACTCGAAAGCAGTGTCCTTTTGGTTGTCGCTACGATTTTAAAAGTCACTCAATCTGGGAACACAGTCATAGGCTTAAACACCAATCGTAAACAACCTTTTGTGAAAACTCCTAAAGATTTCAGTAACGCGGTTACTTACAGCAGTTTCAATACGTTTCACTACTGAGAAGAATCTACCAGAACCCTAAACAAGCATTTGGCCAGAGCACGCTCCGCGCACAACAAGTGTAATAATGGACCGATTGACCTCAGAATTCGCCTTTTTGGCAACTTGGCAACTAACTTCTCGCAATCCTAACCTTAAGGAAAGACCAAGATTATTTTGCAAGTGATTAAATGAATAGTAAAATGAGAATTAGGCTTCATCAATTTACTCTACTGCAGCTTTAGATGCTAGAATTACCAAATTGCATCTTGTTTAGGCTAGTTTTAAGCATTTTGGGGGTTTTCAACTCATTACTGTTGAGCCCAATTACTTGTAAAAAGCAACCAAAAAGATTGTTTTAAAGCTTCACCACATAATACACCTATTCGGCTGAGCTGACCGCGAATTTCTTTAGGAGACTGGGACTAATTTTGGGTTATAAAATTTCTACCACATGTTTACGCACCACTCAAAGAGACAAATTTGTTTGAGTCCAGTGCTATACGTACAGAATGGATTTTGACCATGCGATTTCACATGAAAGTCGAAACTGTCTACTGAAATAAGATTACAGTGCTTTTGAACGACTGAATGACCCACCGCATCGACTGTGGGTATGCATAGATAAGAAAAATGCCAAGATTGCTACTGCTCATTGTGACTGTATGGCGGGCATGTCTGGTACCTGCTTGCACGTAGCAGCACTATTATATCGTGTTGACTGTGCAGCTCGACGTGGACTTACTAGTAATTCGTCCACTTCAAAGCCATGTGAGTGGTTCCTAAACAGGTCAGTTGTACAGCCAGTAAAGGTTAAGGACTTAAAACTAGAACGCGACGATTTTGGCAGGCAAAGTAATCGGAATCGAAAATTTTTACACACACCTAAGAAACAGTATAATCCATTACCAGACGTGATAAACGCAGCGCCACTGAAACTTGTCGATATTGCGGATGCATTGAAAGAAGCCATTCCAGAAAATGTGCTTTATACAGCTGCGCCGACAGTGAAATTCTGTTCAAAAAAATAGATGACGCCCCATCAAGCATGTGTGGAAAGTGTCAACGATATCATCCCCATGTCTGGAAACCCATAGGAACCTTTCGTCAACCGGTGGTTCGCAACTACAGTCCTTGTTCAAAGCTTCCTTACGGATGAGACATGAACTCGATCTCCACTTTGTTAAGCCGATAGGTGCTGTGTCTACATCCTACAACTGGACAGTTTAGCTGGCTCCATGATTACATAAACAGCTAAGGTAATTACAACTGGAAAACAACTTTGTAACCAGACACTGAGTCAGAACTTATCTCAAAACAACCAGCAAGTCGAGGGAAAAATTCTGTTATTACCCTAAACTAGACCCCAGTTTCCCATTAGCGCGGACTCCATAATGGCAGCTGCAGTAGACGAATTGGTGTATTGAAGAGCTAAACTGCTAGGTGCAGTTTTCGTTCATGGAAGGTTTAGAAAATGGTCTCCATTAGAGGAGAATGAGGAGTTTATTTCAACACAGTGACGTCATCGTTTTCAAACAAGAAAAATACAGTTTGCCATAGATCAGGATTACTTTTTATTTCAACTTTTCGGTGGATATGGAAAACCACTTCTTACCAACGTCAAATCTGATGAGGACAGCAACTTGGCTTTATTACATGTTAGCGAGAATTAGGTGTTTCATTCTAAAGCACGGAGTAAACTGGAGAAGGGGATAGAAGTTAGTTCATGAGAAAGAAAACATATTACATGGAAAATTACAAGTCCTCCTTATTCTCTATCAATATTAAAAAAATAAGAATACCTGAACCGATTCGCTTGCATCCATAGTGGTGGATGATATACTAGTACGCGACTCGCCTCCTTTGGGGGGAGGTGAAGGTGGTCTTGTTGACTTTTCACGCTTTTTCTCCAGTTGAACATATTCCTGCAGCCTAAAAAGTATTAGTAAAGTTGAAACTGAGGTAATGCAATACCTAAATGTAATCCAATGTAATAGAATAGCTCGAGTAATTCCCATAAAAGTCCCTAACAAAGTCCTCTTTACGAGTAAGTGCCATTCGAGAGGGGGTGGGATGTGTTGGGGGAGAGGTCAATAGGAGCATATCTATCAGTAATCATGGGAAAGCAAAGATGCAGAACAGCTTCTTCAAAAGGGACCGCAACATCGCAGCGGCTTAATGCTAAGGATTTAACATATGTTTTCTCAGGATCTTAAAGGATGGGTAACCTTCGATATATCACCAGAAAAACGGCATTAATTTAGGTCTTAACAATTGTATGATTCCTCAATCATAGCACATACTTTTATCGCGTGAAATCTATTTTACTATCATCACTGGTACCCGCAATCTTAGTCATAATTGCTACAGCCCATAAAAGGGCCAAAAGTACTGCTGCGCTCTAATACTGACAGTGGGCGATGATAAGGGTTCAAAATGATTTATTCTTGATAAACTTCAGGAACCGGAGCAACTGATGTCTTGATGACTTCGTATCTCTCTCATTCAGTTCTCGTTTTATGCAGTTTTCTTAGGTTGTTAACTTGATATTTCCTTGCCCCTCTGTGCTGAAGTCTCTGTACAGCTTCTGTTGAGGCAAGGCGTGCTACGACGCTCAACGTCAATGAAAACAATAGAATCATAGGCAGCCAGTACTACTTAGGTAAAAATATCTCTAGAAAAAAAAAAGGTTCCAAGGCGTGCTATCGAAAAAGAGCACGCACTGGCTGAGAACAGAAACCGAATGACTCGACCCAGAGGAAGACACATTCCATTGCTTAAAGGTGGGGCAACCTTTTATGATGATGTGCAGTGAAGTTAGCCTTTCAAAGGCCAAACAGTACTTCCGTAGATGTGCCTGGCATGACACAGGAGTTGTGGCAATATTATCTTTGTAGCACGCCTGGTCCAAAGTGATACCCTACGCCACTAAACGTAAACATTCGGAAGGATAGAAGTTCTAAGTGGCGATTATCAAACCTGTTTTGGAGTCATGTATGTAATACATGTACTGTACCTGGATCGATGTCTAAGCTCTTACAAAATACTAGGAATGAAATCAATTGCTTTAGAATTCGTTCAATCATATAGTTACTTAAGATGAGCAAATTCAACAGGTATCTGTCCGAGTTGGGTAGCAACCTTTATTTTACACACCTAACGACTCGATATCTTCTTCAGGTGCGTGTGCAAGCGTCCTCTAACATTGAGAAGATCACTAGTTCCAACCACAATTGGACAAGATGTAATTTTGAAGGGGTTTTTCTTTCGGGAAGATCATTATCCGACCCAACAATTATTCAATTAAATACGTGACTAAACAAGATGTGAATAGCAAAAACTGTATCGTAAAACATTACTTAATTGCTAAAGCTACGTAAAAATCTCTTTATCTCCGGTAAAGAGGGAAAAAAAAATTCAAGGCCCAGCATTTAAAAGAACTGAAAAGTTAAAACCAAAGAAAATATATACACTAGGCAACGGTATTAACGATACTCACTTTGCATTCCAGTTGTCAACTATCTCACAAAGATCTCGCTTTAGGTTTACAAGCATATTTGCGATATCGGACTTAAGCGTAGACATCTCGGATGGTTTTAAGTGTAAAGCTTCTTTGTACCCATCCTCCGCTGAAGACGATGTTGACTCATGATCGGTCATAGTGAAATGTGCTTGACGCAGACTGTCTGCCTTCATCTTTAGACAGTCAATACATTCGTTAAAATGATAGTACTCTTTCTGAAAGTTAAGGAGAAGACGGAGATCACAGTGATAGCAAGATAAAATGAATGACTTTTGTTAAAGAAATCAAGGAAATCGTTTGTAAATCTACACGAAATAGCGAATTCATTTTGTACTTAAAAGCTCTCTTCGTCTGACACTCCTCAGAGTACAAAATCGTCAGGACATAAATCGAAAAGGAATCAACGAAATCGTACTATTTTGTGCCATCAACATACATTTCAAAGTCGCTACTGAGGTGACAAAACAGCAAAATGACCTACAACTTTGGACTATGAAATATGAAAGTTTCCCCAACCCCCGTTCCAAAATATTGTTCAGTTTGAAAACGAGC
>JAAAKL020014005.1:0-12175 GCA_010016065.2 Carybdea cf. marsupialis auct. non (Linnaeus, 1758) | reverse complement strand
TCCTCTTCCTCCTCTTCCTCCTCTTCCTCCTCTTCCTCCTCTTCCTCCTCTTCCTCCTCTTCCTCCTCTTCCTCCTCTTCCTCCTCGTCCTCCTCGTCCTCCTGTTAATCTGTTAATCTGTTAATGTCATCGTTATTATCTGTTTCAACAGATACCTGTTAAGCACGAAGACAGTCTGTTTAAACTGGATGAAGCAATGCTTGCCACTGATCTTTGCCATCCAAATGTCGTAACATGTTTCGGCGCAGTACTAGAAAGGATAAACAGTTCCCTGTGGGAATTGGACATATTCATGGAATTTTGCCCAGGTAAGTACTTGTAAGCTAATCAGTGTGGTAGACCACTAATGATTTTGGTTCTTTTGCATTATTCCACCCCTATCCTCCCCTCTTCTCAAAAATACCGAACATATGTTGCTAAAATTCTGTTTCGTGTTGTTTATGTGTGGTAGATAACTTTGCATATTAACTTAGCGGTGTCAATACCAGTTAACAATCTTTTTAAAAAATTGGATGTCGATACTTCTAACTTTTGAACATAATTTCTGTAGGTCAGTGGTAGAGTTTAGAAATTCGTTTAAACAGTTTGTTTCAGGCACATAGCATCAAGATACCATAAAATAGAGAATTTCACTCCGACTTTTCTTTTCAGAGCAGTGTCGGACGAAAGGGGTTTTAAGACAAAATGTTTTCAATATTTCGTGCTAATTCAGTTTAAATAGATCAATTCTTGAAATTGAAACTCTGCGTTAAGTCTAATTCTGATTAGACAGATAAAAACCGGCGATTACACTCAGCAAGACAATTTATCTTCTTATCTTTCGATGCTTATTTCCATCCTCAATGGAGAAGACTAATAATTATAGATGACAACACTATTTAAAGAGTATGTACACACACTGAGACGCAAAAGGGTTTAAAGAGAATCATTAAATAACAGTGAAAAAATTGTAGTCAATGGTGAGCGGTAGTAACATGGAAGTTAACTCCAGTAAAGAATTAAAACATTAGAAGACAGGATCATATCTGTCTTGTATTCAAACCAGGTCTAAGTTTGGAAACAAGTAGACATTTAGATCAGTTCTAAATTAGAGGAACAGTGAGACGAGATGTAAAAATCACCGAAGTAAACATTGTGTCCATTGGTGTTACTGTGCTAGAAAGCAGCAGAGCATGACGGGCTACATAGATGTTTCCCCTGTGAAGGCAGAGATTCCTAGATGATCGCAGATGAGATTGTGGAGATGGCGGCGTGTCTTCTCGCAATATGAAGCATAGTAGATATTACAAGTAAGTCTGTAGACGATGCTCGATCGAAAAATATCAGGGACCCTGTACTGAAAAGGAGAGTAGTTCCTAAGAAAAAGAACAGTGAAATCATCATCATCATCATCGTCCATCAGGTCGCGGGCGACCTCTGGTGACATCGTGCACGATTCCTCTCCAGTGTGCTCTGTTCTTAGTCAGTTCCCGCAGGTGAGCAAGGTTCCTTCCCGTACAAGTAACTGTGTCTTGGATCCATCGGGTTCGCTGCCTACCCCTTCTTTTCTTCCCTTCTGTTCTGCCAAGCACTAAATCCTTTCCAATCCCATCGTTAATCCTCATCATACGGCCAAATAAGAGAGTTTCTGCTTCATGACCATTGCATCAAGTGAGATTGGCGGGTTAATCAATGCGATCACAGTAAAATGATGTACCATTATCTGTGGGTAGGCCACTGTGGATAACAGTTTCAGAGCCTGACTACAGATTGGAAAAGAGTGATTCGCTGTTTACGACATGTACTTGTACAACAAAGTACGAATACAAAATCAACCGGCGTCTATGGGAGCTACGATTGACAAGATAGTGATGGCGTAACGATTCAGCTTCAAAATGGCAGGTAATATATATTGAGCCAATAGAAAAATTTGATGCAAAGGTTTAGACCGTTCCATTTAGAGGAAGAATTAAAACTAAAATTACTGCTCAAGAGGCTGTCAGAGTTGGTTTGTGCTAAATCGATCTGGGCATATCCAAAAACGAGATATTGTTATTCTGTTCTGTTTCAAAGGGAATCATAATGTTGCGGCGACACGATTAGTTCTCCTTTATCTAGTTATGTGTGGTGTTAAATGATAAAGAATATAGGCTGCAACCAATGGCATCCTTTTCAAATCTTCATGGCTGGTTTCTTTTGTTATTTCGTTTCCATATTGCGAAAAGGCAGGCCGCGGGCATGAGAAATAGCATGGACTGATAGTCTGTTGGTATTATGAAATGCATTCAAAGAGCCGCTTAGTTAGCTGGTTCGTCCTTGTCCTGCTCGCCCTTGTCCTGCTCGCCCTTGCCCTGCTCGCCCTTGCCCTGCTCGCCCTTGCCCTGCTCGCCCTTGCCCTACTCGCCCTTGCCCTGCTCGCCCTTGCCCTGCTCGCCCTTGTCCTGCTCGCCCTTGTCCTGCTCGTCCTTGTCCTGCTCGTCCTTGTCCTGCTCGTCCTTGTCCTGCTCGTCATCGTATATTCATGTGTCCATCATTACCGCCATCGTTACCACCACCACCACTATCAATGTAATCATCATTGTTAACAGTGTACTAGCCGTTACCATCTATCATTATCATCAACATTACCTCCGCCGCCATCAACACTACCATAATCGTCGTCTTCATTTTTCCAGCAGCAGCATCGTCGTAATTATCGTCATCATCATCCTAGTCATTATCATCATCGTCATCATCATCGTCATCACCATTATCTTCATTATCACCACAAGCAGCAGCATCATCATCGTCAACACCCTCGTCCCCCTCATCATCGTCATCGTTGTCATCCTTCTTCAAACCTATCCTCCCTGATTTAGTTCTCCCCTACCCTGCCCTGTCCAATGATCTGATCCGGAACCCGGACCTCCACCCAGATCCTTAGGTGGAAGATGTTGACGTGGTTTTGCCAGGTGAGAATTTTTGTACATTTGACAAGGCGTATCATGATATTTCTTTTGCTGTACTTTTATTGTGGCCTCGTTTTCGATGTATTTTAGGTTCATTGGACCAGATAATAAATGAATATTACCCCCATGGAATGCCTGAAGAGATGACACGAGATGTAGCAAAGGGAGTGTTACTTGGCCTAGAATACATTCATGGAAAAAGGATTATTCATCGTGACATTAAGCCCGAAAATATTCTTGTAAAATATGGGTGCGGATTTTTGTTCGTTAAGGTGAGGAGTAAAGGACTCATACTTTGTTATAAAAGTAAGAACTACTTATTACTCTTGCTTTGCTATGAATTTTTTTTGTTATTATTTGTTCGTTGATGTGATTCGTGCTATATACTTGTCTACATATTTGTGAATATTTGATCGATTCATGAACCGATATTAAATTATTGTTGTACACTTTCATCGGCTATGGAACCCTATTGTTGCACTTCTTTACCGTTTGAGAATGATAGCCAACTTTAACAAATCTAGAAGATTTGGTAAATGAAGGCGAACCTGCGTAAAGTACTTATAGTCCTTTCCTTACACTTGCTCTCGTACACATGCCCATATTTCTAGCCTTGTTGTTTACGGTCCAAAATGTACAGGCATTCTCAATCCTTCGGTGATCCACTGAATTGTGATGGGTTTAAGTGTACCTATTGGATTAAAGTACCTTAGAACTAATTTTGATGAATATAGAATATTCCATTACCGGAGCCAATCACATTGGTTATTTATTTAAAAGGAGAGAGAGTGTCCATTACCGTAGTTTAATTACTAAAATTGGAGAGCCATCATTATCTCCTATTTATTCATTGGGTTGGGGTTATTTGTTTCATTTCAATCAGAAATTGAATTCCTGTCTCTGCTTCACATGGGAAAGGGCGAGTCAACTAACGTTAGAGGAGACTTCATTTATGTCATTTGTTTTGTAAGAAGTAAAGAGTTGCTCATTATCGTTCATTTACTCAGAAGGAGGGAGTCCGTTACCGTTATTTGTTTACTAGGCAGAAGAGAGCCCAGTTCCGCCATGCGAACAGGGAATGTTAAAAGGAGGGTCCTTTCATTGACGTCATTTGAAAACGGATAGTTGCGAGACTTCAGCAGTGTCATTTATTTCTTTAGGAGGTAGAGTCGTTCGTCATTGCTCATTACTAAAGTGAGAGAGAATTCATGTATCATTTTATTACTGAAAAAAGAGTACTTCACTGCATTTATGTACTAAGATAGGACAACACCGGGTGGTTGTCATTTTTTACGTTGAAAAGAGAGAACTCATCACCGTTGTTTATTTACCATGGTGTAAAGAGAGTCCATCATATTCATATTTATCAAATTAAGTCCATCTTTTTATATACCGACTATGTCCAGGTTAACATTCACATTACCTAACTTATAGCATTGTGTGATGTACATTCCCGATAGCCATGTTTGCCATACAGCTGCTTACCACTATGTGTGAAATAGGCCATCTAGAGCGAAATATAACCTGGACCTTGTTCTTATTTCGCCTCTTCTTCAAAATAGCACCATTGAGTTGATCAAATGGCTTTTGACATCAGATGCATTAACTTAAGCTCTGTGTATTTGTATTGTTGTAGATTGCCGATTTCGGTGAAGCTCTGTCTTTATCGATGTACGACTGCAAAGATACTGTAGTTGGAGACCTGCGTGGGACACCCTGTTATGTGTCACCCGAGGTAGGCCTGTATTGATTTGAATGATTCAGTAGTCTACATTACTGTAACTTTAATTAGCGATTAGGTGTCCATGCGCAAGTAAGTGCTGTGTTTGGGAGACGTTTACCCACAGGCGCCAAGATCTGAATAACCTCCCAGTACAGATTGGATGGGTGAAAAGAAACATAGCTTTGTTACGTGGTCTCTTCACCTTGAGGAACGCGGCTTCTTTTCTCTTTTTTTTTAAAAAAAGATATCGTGTAATTATGTTCCTACAATTTTTTTAAAATAGTGTTAATGTTGTCTTCCTGCAGTACGGAGGCCAAAATCTTGTTATATTTATCTCTCATTGCCAAATCTGCCGCCCTTAACAACTAGTTTATTTTTGTATTTCATGTCAAGCTAGATCGCCTTTGACAGTTTAGTAGTAAGGAGTCGTATAACTTCCACTTACTCTTCTTGCAGGTCGCGGGAAATAGATCATATTCATATGTTACGGATATGTTCTCACTGGGATTGATGTGTGGCGTGGCACTGCCGACAGGATGTCGCCCATATGCTTTCCTTCCCTATTCTCCATCGTCCAGGGAAAAGTTTGTGAAAATGGTAAAATTAAATTCAATTTTACAATTGCATATTTGCTTTTTAATTGTACATATTGGGAAGAAATATTGTATACAATTTATGTTAGAAAGTTATTTTCTGCCTTCTGCCAGGATATTGATCACAATTTGTCAAATTGAATCTCAAATGCATTGATGTTTTACTTGAGTTCAGCTTTGTTAAAGGATGTCATAGGGTTACATATTCACAGTCTCTTGTTGCTTGTTTTCAAATTTGAATATTGTATTAGAATAAGACCTTTTTGTAGCTGTTTGTAATAGATCAACTAACAATGCCAAAATGCACATTTGCTACCTATAGCTACCAATAGTCACCAGGTGCAGTGGCGGGTTTGGAGAGTGCGTTGCCCGGGGCCTAATAAACTACCATTAATTGATCTACCATTAAAGCCCCCACTGACCATCCGTATAGGTAGTAGGTAACTGCGAATATACCAGAAGTGAGGCCCATGTTAGTCTTTAGGGAAGTGGCATATATAGATGAGTGATTCTCAAACGTTAGATGTCAACGCCCCCCTGGCACTTTGGAATCATCTTTGGCACCCCAGCTCAACCCCATCCCAATTTTCGTACATATTGTTTAACAATCGCTGTGTCGATCTACCGCTCTGCCTTTTCACGCCTCTGCCTTTCCACCACTCTGTCCACCCACGGTTCTGTTTATCTACCTCACCGTCTTTCCACCGCTCTACGTAGCCACTACTTTATTTATGCGCCCCGCTGCCCATTCACTGCAATGTTTTCCCAACCCTTTGTCTGTCCAATGCTCTTTCTATGCAACGTTCTGTCTATCCAACGTTCTTCCTGTCTATCATTTTCTTGAACTGTATTTTTCTATCGTTGGTCTCTCTATCAGCCACTGTTTATCTTTTAGGCAGTCAGCCGGACTGTTAGTTTATGCATTTGCATGCCCAACGGTCCGTCCACCTATGTTTATCTGCCTTGTGTGTATAAAACTTCGTGATGGTTTCAGGATTGTTAATGTTACTAGCTCTTCACACCATCCAATTTCAGAGCATCCATGTTCATACCATCTATATTCACATAATCCCTTTTCACATCTTCCCTTTTCATCATTTATTTTTCAGCACCCATCAGCAGTATTTGTGTTCTAATAATCTTACATCCACTGCAAAAATTCTGTTTTAATAGTTTATATTAATAGTGTTCGCGTTCTTTACCCATTAGATGGCTGCGATTATATTAGAGCACCCTTTACCAGCATTCCTTTCCCTGGAGTATCGACGCTGGATTCATTGTCTTATTAGAATAGATCCAACACAGCGACCAACTGCCTCCGAAGCACTAGAGAGCCTGAGATGTTTATGCAGAGGTATGTAAAAGTCATATCGTAGTAGTCGACCGGCTTGATGTACCAAATATTAGCTAACAATAAGTGTTATCGTGGTCATGTTAAGTGCGGATATGTTTCAGACCACCTGCGTAATGAACCATCGCGTTTTAGCCTCGCTCTGAACAGTTTTGACCACAAAGAGGTCAGAATACTCAAGCTCAGCCATGCCATGTGCTATGGGACGTACTCATTGCAACATATGTATAACTTACCAAGGTAGTGTTCCATATTCATCTAAGGGTATGATGTTATAGCTTGACTTCCAGTGTCTGTGACGTAACGAAATGTTTTTGCCCTCGTTGTAGTTAATATAGTTTAAGCGAGACTGAAACGTAGGGTGGTAAAGTATGTAAGATGGTGTGCTACAGATACAGATCTTTACTCTTAATAGGCATACGCTTTGAGGCACTCAAGTCCATTTTGTAAAACGGGGTGGTGTTTAAGCATAGGTAACAACAAATGGTTCAATAATATAATAGTTGTAAAGGTAACAGGGTTACATGGAAGCAGTTTGGAGTAATCGTAAATTGAGGAAGAAACGGTTGTCTATGCTGGGTTATGGCTCTTATAAGAAACAATCCAGGATTTTTCTAGGATTTGCTCTGAAGTCACACTTTTCCTGCAACCAAAATCATTTAAAAGCTTTTTAATCGTCATATATCTAAACCTTGTGTCAATTTTGTGCAATTGTTGTTTAAAGATTAGTCTGGAAAATTCCTATTATTTTGAATGGGGGAATGAGTTAATCTTCTACGTTCTTCCTGTTGCATAACAAATGTTCCCCAACTCCTGAGACTAGTATACGTTTAAGTGCAAAAACAAAAAGATATGAACCCCACTGATACTACCGCTTGAAGTGTTTTGTGGCATAAAGTTGATGCTCTGACGGTTTAGCTTGTGTCTTAACTGCTTACTCTTGGGATCGACATTTTTGTAGTCCATATTTAGCTGAACACTTGTTCCTATTTTTTATATATAATCATTTTATATATTCCTTAAAATTTTGTTTCTAGTTTTGCCCTATGTAGTTTTCTAATAGGTTTATAAATAGGATTTATGACAAATACTTCATTCTTGGGTAGCAATGAAGTCCCGTATTAAGTACATATACAGCAAACAGGCTGCATCGGATTGTTTTTAGCTTCAAGTCTTCAATCACTAGTAACAATAGCATCACTAAAAAGTACACAACTCTACAATGAAAGTATTTAGCACTGTAAATATGATGTTAAATGTATATGAAAAAATAGGACGACAAAAACAACAACTGGTTACAAGCTGATAAGCTTTCGAGAATCTTTTTCTCTTCTTCGGACCACTCTTACAAATTGGTTAAGGGAAGACTACTTATAAACAAGATAAAATATTTAAAAACAATAAACTTGCTAAAAGTTGAAATTTACCATGAGACACGAAGACATTCCTACTTACAATAACATTTCTAAAATACTTTAAAACCTCATAATTACATCCCATTAAAAACTATTCCATAAACATCAGTCCAGGCCAAGTCCTTATCCTTATATATTTTTATTTTTTTATATATTTTTTAAGTAATTAAGGAAATGATTACTGTATGAGTATTCTTGCATGGTGAGGGCACTAGGTATAAGTACATATCTTTATTATTCTTATTCTTTTTGCACAATTTAACGTCTACTGTTCCCAATGGCTGGGGTTAGAAGCCTTTTTGTCGTATTTTTGTTGATTGGTTTCCTCCACGCACTCCGATCAGTGGCCAGATGTTGAGATAATCCAAGTGTGTGAAAGTCAGCTGTGATATTGTCAAGCTGTCTCTTTTTTGGCCGGCCAAGATGCTTGCCTGCCACTTCAAATGACAGCATTCTGTGTTGCCAGGAGAAATAATGAAGTAATGAGATGTGTCTCAAAGCTGATTCCGACTATCAATTAGCTGTATTTACATCAAAAAGGATGTAGTTGCTGTTTCAGTTGTCAATGTTTTAATTTCCTACCTGAATCTCTCTTTTATGTAACGCAGGAATGGCGACTTCATCATCTTGTGGAGAAGACACCATGGATATCGGTATGTGTCTTACTTAATCCCCTCTTGTCATTTTAGCCAAGCTACCTGAACAGTTATTATACATTTGAAAGAGCCGCGATCACGGTATTCCTTCAATACATGAAAACGATATTTTGATACATGCTATGATTGTAGAACGCACTATATAAGATTTGAGCGTTTCTGTCTTTAGTCCTACAGCACGATTTGCAAACTTTGAAAACTTGTTTACATCTGCTATTCTTATGCACAATATTGTACGTCTCGTCGGTGGCCACTGTGAGCAATCGGTCGATACTAGGAGAGAAAAAAATTACTCGGATGACTTTCTGGTTTCTCGTATATATTTCTTCTATCGTCTTTTCAGCACCCTTTCTCGCAATTATTTAAACGTATATTCCTGGGACCCTTCGAGCTCTGTATCTCTCTTATTGCCTTTTATCTATTGCCCTGTGTGCCTTTCTGCGCTTTTCCCTAAGGTTTCCCGCGTTTCGTATCCGTTTCATCGGGCGCCTCGCTCCGCACCTATCTAGAGGCTTGTAACTGCTTCTCTTAAAGGGTCTCTTTCTGCCCATCATTTTGCGCCTGCATGGACTCTTCATGCGCCATATATTGCCCCTTCTCCTACACTTTACCTTGTGCCTTTCTTCTTGGGCATTTACTTGCGTTTTTTCCATCCACAATTTTTCACTGCCTTTCGACTCCGAAGTATTAACGATGTGTATGTGGTGCCAAAGCTAGTGAACAGTGCTTTTTGTAGAGATGATCAAGAAACAAATAGAAAATAACGGAAAATCGCTAATAAGGGAAATGATGTTAATATCTCGTCTTGTGCTTAGTTTTAGGAAGGCAGAACTAGAGCACGTAAGACAAAGTACAGATGTCGCGACACGGTGTGCTTCTGCGTTGAAAGACCCGACCTTGCATTTTGCCAACAACACAAAACTGTCCCAAAAGTACCAAGAAATAAGCGTTAGAAATTTTATTTTGTTTATTGTGCTATTTATATATGTATAAGATTTCTGGAAAGTATAAATGTTGAAAACTCACAAATTATCCTTAAATTTCAATATTGCTTCAGAATATCCTTGAACTTAGTGATACGTTCGTGCATGTTGTGAAATTGTGCTCTTCATAATACCTCATCCTAGACTTTTAAAGTATAAATAATTGTTTTGTTTCTTGACGCCTATCATTGTGCAGGCCGTTCGCAGTATAATATGCAAATCACGCTTATTAGCATTGAGCAGTTTTTCTATATGATGCCAGGGCTTACTTTGAGGTAGTTACCACTGTACTATTGAAAGTTGTTGCGTAAGAAGTGTAAGTTGATATTTGTTTTTAAGAACTCGTAAAGACTACCGAATTTTCCTGAATTTTGTATTCAGAAGATGAACGACTGTCCTGCGTCTTTCATCTTATCGAGAGACACCAATGTGCTTGTTGGTAATGTTTAATGAGACGGATCAAGATGTCAACGAAAGAATCGGCAAATGGAAATATTTGAATATTTGAAATGATCCACTATGATAAATGGTCAACTATTGAAAATATTCTTGTACTAGAATGGTTAAATTATTGGAAATATTCTTCAACTCTTCCCGTTGAGTATTTTAGGATAGTTTGGTATCATAAATGACCAATATAGTGGCGGGAGTTGGTATATATGAAATTTATTTCAACTAAAGGACGCTTAATGAATTGCTTAATGCTTTCGAGAGGAAAGATTGCCCCGAAGTATTAGGAATGAAAGCAGAACGTTTAGGGATGTTCTAGCTTCTTCAGACGTGTTCTAAACTTCATGACCTATGTTGAGGAACAAAACCAACAACGAAAAAGAGAAATTGGCCGGAAAGTACACGACGCCTGAAAAATGCTACTATTACAGTAAAAAGTAAACCTAAAGTTTGAACCTATTATCAGATTAAGGAAGGGAGCATGTTTCAAGCAAAGCCTGCTTTTTTATAAATGAATTCGACTAAGCATATTTCCAGGTACAAATAGTGAGTCAGTTTAGTGCCTGCTAATTATCAACTGTTTCTAGACTGGGAGGGGGAGCTGGGAGACCCGCCACTGTATATTTCTACTGATATCTGGAGAACTACATTGCCAGTCTTTTTGAAACTCCTTGACGTTTTCTATTATTCAAAAGTATTTTTAAAATAAGGTTCCAAGTGTTCTTATAATGATAGCGTTATAATTACGAATTATCATTTGCAAACAATATAAAATGTTATAGGAGAATAGCGCATAGTGCAAGGTCACGAATCATGTAAAAGTACAGTTAAGATAGATCTCTGTACTCCAATCTATTTGTAGAAGATTAAGCTTATTCTAAGCTTTGAGTGTTATCGGTATCTTATCAGTGGAAGATTCAATGGTTTTAGTACATGCCGACTTCTTGCCATGCTTAAAGTTTGGCGTCACCTCCTCCAAAACCATAAATAGACGCATTTTTTAGAGCTAATAGTTCGATTGATTCTACCAGATTTCATACGTAAGCGATAGATATTCAAAGACGTCTTGAAATTAATAAAGTCCAGGTTCTTTGAATCTCCTCGACACAGTATTAGGAATATCAGAATAGCCCAGTGCAGATATGGTTGCGAACTGGTTATTGATAATGGGACGTTTATATAGTATGGCGTCTCAAGGTGTTGATTACTTTTTTCTCTTTTATGTAGATGAGGTTGTTTGGTCATCCAACGAAAGCATGGAGATAGGTATGCTGCGCTTCCAACTCATTTTCATTTCAATTATACTGCCTTGGACCTTCTAAAACAGGTCTTATCTCAACGTAGTTGCTGATGCTGCTGTTCAACAGTCTCTATGATTCGGTTGATAGTCATACGTCTCGTTTGTCTGGTATATAGTAGACGATTTACTTTAATCTTTCCCTCTTTTATGGTTTTCCCGATCAGCAGTGATTTTTATCAATCCACTCTTCCTCCGGAAATGTTCTCAGCGCTCTATCAAAGTATTGTATTATGCAATACCCTCCCGTAGCCAGAGCCGAGTTCAGTTTAGAACTCAGAAGAAAATGTTACCGGGATACATTTTGTGCCATTGAAACCGCAACATTCTAGGTTTTAGAGCCGCAGATATCCAAAACATTGGTATCTACATCAAGTTATCACAAATTGTGTTGGAGGTGATGTGTAACTAAGTGGTTCCAGTATGTTTCATATCACACCTTTCTTTCACGGATCTAAGTGGACGAAAAGTGACGTTGCACGGGAGACATTCCACTCACAGTGCAAGTAATACACGTAATGCCAGCTAACATACGATTTAAGGAAAAGAAGTTGCTGTGTATTATGCGTTTTAATGAAAGCATGCTTTTATACAGAGTGAACCTTATAGCCTGCTTGGTAGATCAATTTGGCCTTCTTCCAAAGGAGTATTTTGTACGAGGCCTACAGTACGTGTACTGTTGCATTCGTTAGTCTTATAGTATATTGCCCATATTCTCGTAGAAACGCTTTCTTTAAATTTATCCGAAACTTTACATGACACTGGTAGTATTTAATGTAG
>JAAAKL020014004.1:0-12176 GCA_010016065.2 Carybdea cf. marsupialis auct. non (Linnaeus, 1758) | reverse complement strand
TGTTCTCATAAGTTCCCTTCCCAGTTGAGGTGGAGCGGTTAGTTTTTCTCTACAATATAACACATGGGCTAGGGCCTTTCATTCCTTCTTTCTCTTCTTTCTCTTTCATTCCTTCTTCTCTTCTTTCTCTTTTATTCCTTCTTCTCTTCTTTCTCTTTTATTCCTTCTTCTCTTCTTTCCCTTTCATTCCTTCTCCTCTTCTTTCTCTTTCATTCCTTCTCCTCTTCTTTCTCTTTCATTCCTTCTCCTCTTCTTCCTCTTTCATTCCTTCTCCTCTTCTTTCTCTTTCATTCCTTCTTCTCTTCTTTCTCTTGCAACATGTTCTTAGGTCCTTTATCAGAATACTTAAACTCAACTACCCCCCTTTAATGATCGATAGCCCCACTCCTTCCACTTCTCCTTCTTTCACCTTTACTTTCCTTACTACATATAAAAACAACATTCATTACCTTTGAGATAAGATACAAAGATATCTGAAACAAAGCTTGATTCAAAGAGCTCTTCCTCGGATGACATCTCACAGTTTTCTCTTGCTTGATAAATAACAATATTTTCAAGAACTTTCACAACAACCTCTACACCGAAGACCGTTGTGTCCTCGGGCAGCATCTGGAAATGAAAAAAAGCATTGAAAATTTATAACGTAACATTCCGTTTCCGGAGTACAGAAGATAAATCTGCTTTGGCACAAGATAAAATTAAAATGACGTCATCTTCAAAGTCAGCTGTTGAACACCCCTCTCTACAACAGTCCACGGAAAACGTGACTATTTTCGGTATATGTCTTTTCTTTGCCATTGGAGATGGAAAACGTACAAACTTGACCGGTATCTTAACGGGTATATGCGCAAAAGGATTGTGAGTTATAGAAGATAACTTTAAGACTGCGACAGCCAGTCTTTTCTATACACTTTTGCCTACATATCTATGCTCTAGTAATTGGTGTGCAATTAAGAGTACACAGAAATGGCCAACTTTGAAATCAATACAAATAACGTTAGGGAGAGCACACCAACAAAGTACGTAAGGCTACTACTATTACTGACAGTAATCTTTCAAATGGCTTAGAACTCAAGTAGGCACCTTGCGTAGCTGACAGGTTGCTTTCAGCAGCAAACTACCTGCAACAGACAGCTTCGCACTTGTCTCTCGTGGTTCTCCAGAACTACCACCAGTCGTTTCCTAAAAATAAATTGAAAAGGCTATGGTCATGTGGTCCACAGTTCGTCAAGCAACGTCCTATAAATCAATACTAGATGTTGGACACTACGCGACAGCAATGTTATTTCACTCTACTCCCTTCACACTCCGCTTCTTGCTTCAACAGACTAAATGTTGTCTAAGCGTTGTCTAAATGTTTTCTCAATGTTGTATGCAAGGCGTAATAAAGGGTTTTGCATTGGTAAAAAAGTCAATATGAAGCCCTTTTCCTATTTCATGGGTTATATCACTAAACAAAGAGATGTCTAACCGTAGATCGTCTGGAGACCTCGAACCATTCTCGTATATAAACTACTGCGTATATCACAGCTAGATAAAGGTTAATAGGACTGGTTTCTCCCTCCTTAACATAATCGAAGAAGTAACTTGATTCCCTGCACTATTGTGTACTATTGTTAAATGACTAAAACTTTTTTTTCTGTTCACGCTTTACACCTCAGGTATACCATCATTTATTAATACAGTTATCAACTATAATATAACATGAACACAAATGTCAACATGAAATTGGCAATTGGTGGATGACACATTGATGAAAGAAAGAATTCCATAAATGACCTGAATAAAAAATGAGAAGAGAGGATTCCCTGGGGTGAAATCCTGTGTAATACAGAAATTAGGTCTGGTTTAATACTTATTAATCTTACATATTTCTCTTTATAATCATATGATAGAAAACTATACTGCAACTACGTTGAACATGCAGTTACTCTGAAATTGTCGAAGTTGCCTTGCTAATTACTTTAAATTGTTATCAAGGAATATTTATGGGATTTAGCAAGGTACTCACAATATTTGTGTCTTGAGTTTTGATGTAGGTAAGAATGAAATGAAAATGAGAGTATGCCTTGGGGAAAAATCTGGTGCTCAGTGTTGCATTGCATCACACGTACTTACATATTTTGATTATGAAATTGTGGAACTAATCAGACAATCACATAAATCAATCATCTACAAGTAATAACTATATCATACTATATATAAAAGGTTTTCTTACTTCAGGTGTTATATTGAGCCTACAAATAATCAATATTACACATTACTTTCATAGATGTCTCAATAAAGACTAAATATAGATCTCTTCATGATATGTTATTCCTGTATCTTAGTTGGGAATTACAACTTGTTAATACCAAATGTTGTAATGAAGTCAAATTTCAGGTTGGTGTCACCTTGAGCTGAATATATATCAATTTCAGTACCTATTTCTTGTTTTCATGAACATGTCTATCTTTGGTAAATTTAAACATGATGAACACTTCTAACGTCCGACTGTTGCGCACTCTTGTCTACTTCCATATTTTTGTATGGACGTGAAAGCTGGACACTTAATGCAGATCTTCGGCACCGTATACAAGCACTAGAAAGCAAGTTCTTTCGAAGAATTCTTGGTGTCTCATACAGACATCGAGTCATTAATGAGGAGATTTATCGACAGATTGCAATAGCTATAGGACCGTTCAAGCACCTACTCGACACTGTTAAGGAGAGAAAGTTGCGTTGGTCTGCCCATGTTACAAGGCATGAGTAAAACCATATTACAGGGCACACTGAGCGGTCAAATAGGAAGAGGTCATCAACACAAGAGATGGTGTGACAACATCTACGAATAGCAAGACTTACACCAGAACAGACTCTAAGATCAGTATAGCACAGAGAGGGGTGGAGGGCTGTTATTCGTCGGAGTACCCCAGCGCCCCAACGAAGAAAAAGAACACTATAGATAATCTGCCACTGCGTATGTCCAGCATAAAAAGACTGCCTTTTAAATAGAATATATTGGTTCTTTTAGTAACTAAATCCTTCGACATCAAGGGGTGATATGGCTATTCCAGCTTCCTTTGCAAATAGCTCTCAAAATTTTCTTATGAATGAGTGTCAGTGGCTTATGTCTCTACAATTTTGCAGAGCCCAAATCAGAATTTATACTTTAGATTGGGGTAAGCTATGGTATTATACAACTTCTTTGGTTACAGACAAAAAAAAGCGAAATTACTTTCAATTAAGTGGTATATGGGTAAATGCAGAAGCTCCTCCGAACGACAGAACTATCTTAAAAATCAACATAATCTGTTGATGCCAACATTAAGAACGCAGGCAGAGAATAAAATGAAAAGCAATGTACAGAGGGCTTCATTAAAGATGCATGTTAAACTGAGTTTAATAAAAGATGCTTGTGGCTTGCGCTGTGTGTGGTTTACCATTGAATGGTGCTAAGCTATGTGACTCACTATTATAATTGGCACTGTGCTTTAACAAAATATAGGATTTAAACGTCGTGTTGTACGTGTGAGCTCGCAAAATGAATACGAGTTTACACATATATTGACCAGCAAGTTATTCACTTTGAGACTTCCATTTTTGAATCTGCTTCGAAAGGGTGAACACTTAACAATCGAGTATAAAGAAGTTACCAATTGGAAGAAGCACGTTACTTAAAACAACTAGTGTCGTTCAAGAATGTGAAAATGTTAACACAGGCAAATACTTACCTGAGAGCCATTCTCTGAATCCATGATCCTTTCAAGAAGAAGCTGTTTGAATCGTAAACAAAATGATAGTACTTATTCCTATATCCCTGTAGTTTGGACGATGGTTGTCCGGGTGACGTGACGTCTCTTCACGTGACGTGAACTCGGACGAAGAGGAGAAAACTCTACGAGTAGACCATTGTGCCGTATCTTCTTTGTAAATGGTCTAAGATATGACACTATTTTCTTATGTATTTGTTTATCTAGAATATACTAAAATTCAGTTTAACATGATTACATGTCATCTTCATAAAACTCAACGGCAATCTGTCAACATGGTTAGAATATGAAGTACCTGTTACAACTTAGAGCTGCCTTTACAGAACTGCCAGCTATCCACCATGATCAGTGGCCACTGTCATCCAGACCACGTTCATATTTCCCTGTTGTATAACGGTCAGTTGCTATATTAAATTTAAGACACGTGAATGAAAATAGATTGCAAGAACAGCAGCGGTTGCAAATATGGTGACAAAAATGATGAAACAAACAGAGGGCTCTGTATTATCTTTGAGGCAGCATCTCCTTACTGATTTGATGATGCTGCAATGGGAATTATTGTGAACTCATTCATCTGTTACGATATGCAGAGCGTTTTACCTTCACGTATAACATAAAGTTCCTTTCCCCCGAGAACGCTGAAATGTTAAATGCTTGTCGATTAGTAATAGATCAGAATTTCATCTGCTCGATCTAGTTTTCAGGCGGGAAAAAAACCCTATGGAACTGCTTTTGACGACTCTAGCCTCTTTGCGATGCTTAGATTACCAATGTCTGCCTCTACGCTCTGAAGACTTCAACGAGTTGGGTACATAAAAGTAAGGGCCAAAACCCTTGTGTGATAGTCCACAGAATGTACACATGACGTAGTTAGATATGATATCGGATAATTATACTATCAGATATTA
This sequence comes from Carybdea cf. marsupialis auct. non (Linnaeus, 1758), assembly GCA_010016065.2. Taxonomy (NCBI): domain Eukaryota; kingdom Metazoa; phylum Cnidaria; class Cubozoa; order Carybdeida; family Carybdeidae; genus Carybdea; species Carybdea cf. marsupialis auct. non (Linnaeus, 1758). The sequence goes on along the minus strand of JAAAKL020014004.1, from coordinate 7,516 downwards.
TGGACGAAACACACTTCTCTCCTAAGAAATCCTAGAAGCTGCCAAGATAGTTGAGAAACTACACGTAGCTCGGTACAGCATACCCAGTGGAACTAACAGCCGGTTCCTGCTCCTGTTGACATTCGATCCGTTGCAGAACAACTGTAGAACTCGAATATCTTAAGGGCATACAAAGAGACCAGCTCCGTTTCTCAAGTCATTTCGCAGTGCATTTCGTACACGAATTTAACTAGGTAGATGAAAATCAAAATACCTCATAGTCAATGCCGACCTGTTGTTTTGATAGAAGGGTAGGAGAAAGTTACACTCTAGTTCATATTCATTGAAATGGCCAAAACGCTTCAACACTCTTCCAAATGATCGAGTTACGGAGAAAACTACAAACAACGAGTGGAAAGAAACAAGAGTCACTATCAGTATACGCACATCAACTGATGCCGTTCGTTGTTTAGTTAATCAAATCAGATTGAAGACTAAGCAGCTGGGGCCACCCATCTCAAATCAGTGACACGATCGTCTTACTGTCGTCAAAAGTTACATCTCCAGATAATATACTGAAAGACGTACTCGATGCTGAATCAGTACGGATAGAGCCTTGTGTAGAATTTGCGGGTCCAAGAAAATGAAAATAAGGGAAATTAAATTCACGTATCAACAAAGAAAGACAAAGTATAAATATTTGGTACCACAATAACAGCACACAAGAGCAGTGCTGATGGGAAAAACATGAAACAAGAAATTCCGATAGAGATAGGTCTACCCTTTTTGACCAGTAATCATTCAGAATAATCGTGGAATAGACTGGGGAGAAAATACAGTACAAAACGTCAATAACTCCAGTGTCTCTTTCCTTTCCCAAAACAACTTTCACCCTACGTTACATATACAAGGTAGAACTTTTCGGGTTTTTGAGACCGTATTATGACATCTTTCACCAACAATCTACTTAAAATATATGATGGATGCTGCAGCAGTGATAGTTCTGGAATTTGTGTCATGTATCTGTTGGAAAAATGAACGCATGACAAATCAGTGTGGTGCACAATGATGTCTGGGTAAAGACGACTTTAATAACAACTGTAAACCCTCTACTACTAAAGCTACTCTCTCAGTTCCTAAAAACACTTTAGTTTTACCCTTCGATGGTTAACATTTATTATAACTACGTAGTCACCCTTGTAAATTGTGTGTTTCATTGTTATATTTTCGGTCACAGTTGGCGTTGGTCTTTTGTGTTACCGGTGTTATACCAAAGTCTCTTAACTCAGGAGTTTCGGGTACTGGCCACAAATTTTGAATGGACGGCTTCACGTTTGCTGCCATGGATTTGTCATCTTTCAGTATCTAGTTCCTAAGTTAATCAAAGATGCCTTTGTCTCTACAAAACTCTTCAGTGTATGGGTGTCAGCAGATGAGCAGTTTCAACTCTCCTCTGAGGAGACCTCCTAACACATTCAATTTCACACTTGGCTCTTACCTAACCCATGTTTAACGGCAGCCTGTACGGAAAGGCGAAAGTTGACGATTCCCGAGAGTGATAGTTATAGACAGCCAATGTTGAAAATTATTGGCTTTCATTCGCAAACAAATAAAACAGTGTAAAATTAAGATTGCGTTTTCTACTCATACTTTCTATTCAACGGGTATAGATTCGCAGCTTTTTAACTACACTCTATACTTATGCCGTGGCGGATCACATGTTCTCCGACTTTTCCACTAAATTAGGATGAAGTGCGACAACATAAAAAAAGACCACGAAATCATATCTTCTCAGATACACATCATAAAATTAAGCAAGTAGGAAATAGTAACGGCACTGTTTAAGTTTTGCTTTCCTAATCAGAAGATCATAGATAATATCTGCAGGTCTAAGAGTGGGCTACTACCGTAAGGGCTCTTCCAATAGATGCTTCATCCACATAGGGACACCACCACCTAAGGAATATGTTGTACTGTAACGAAGCATATATAAGGTAAATCTATTACCCCTACTGGCCTATACATTTCCAATCCCCCCCAGACACAAACACACCCCCCCCCCCAAAAAAAACACAAAAAACAACAGGGGAATGTTTTAGAGATAAGCTATCAATAAATAAAACTACGTTACAAAGTTCCACGAAAGTCACTGGGATGTTTAACCAAAAGTAATAAAAAACGCTCTGTTTTTGTTCTTGTAAGGGTCACCTTCGAAATTTCCCAACTTTATAAAAAATGTCGAGATACTGTCATAGAACACAGAAGATGCAGAAAACACTGCAGTTAACTTGACCTGGAAAGAGGTTCAGCAACATAACCAAGTACCTATATAGGCCAGATATATAAAATGGGGCGTCTAAAAAATATAAAATACGTTTCCTCGATGAAATTTGTCATACCGTACGTTTAATGCTGAAACATCATAATGAGTTGCAAGATAAATAGATGTAAATTTGTAGGTAGCCACTAGGGCTAACTTTGAATGAAAAATGGTATATATGGCAGTATGTTCCCCCAAAACTGTACCGCATGTTTACGACTGTGATAAATTATTTCAACTACTAACAGCTTCAAAGCCCTAAATTCTTCTGGTATCATGTGGATCTTCAATCGATGTTCTTCATTTATAAACTGTATTACTCAGATAAAACAACCGATCTGACGAGTATGGAAATCCTAATAGGGCTAACGTAAGCCACTCATACCTCTGTAAAAATGTCCACATAATGCAACACATCGTTGTTGTTGATACTCTTAGATTCCATCAGATGAGTGAGCTCTCTGTATCTGTAATACAATACAAAGACAACGTGACTTCATAATTTCTGATCAGAGAGGACGCTTTTAAATGCCATTTGACACAGCGTAAGCATGGTCTCTGCAAATGCGCTGTGGTACGTGGTGCTACTAAGCAAAAGATGCTAACTAGATACGTAGCAGAAACCTTTGCGATGGTTTATTCACACAGAGGTCTTAGTATCAGATAAACCCATTTATCCTATTTCTACCCCGAGAGGAGGGGGGAAATCACACAGCCCATCAGAACTTTGGAAAGATTTCTTGTTAAATCCAGATAATTGACTATCTTTTAATCTGCTTGGGCTGTGATTTTGAGTCCTTCATTCCTCAAAATTACAGTCGGTCATTTCCTCAATACATCCGAGGTAATCCCAGTAGCGGTTCTAAGGATAGCTAGACCATCGCCACGGCGCCAGTAGCTATCAAATCTCCTTGTCTTCCATCAACCAAAAATATGGGAGGTTTTTACGGAAAATAAAAATATGATAACGTGGCATCACTGGTTTGATCTGCTGATAGGTGAGACTATCCTGAAAGTGAGATAATGTTGTATTTTCAGTGTGCAGATAAAAACATAGCAAACAAAAATTAGATAGAAATTCATATGATTGTATGCTACTTGACGCATCACTGATTCTCTTAAATCTAGCCTTCCTAAATCCCACTACTTTGTTATCATGATCGATTAATAAATTTTCATATTGATTAACAAGCAAGATATAATTTCAAATCAACCACCCGACAAATGGCCATTTCAAAAAAGAAGGTGACGTCATCCAAAAGCACGTGACGAAATACAACTTTTTGAAAGTATTTTTAACGATCATACATTTACAAAATCTTCGTACTAAGTATGGTGGCGTAACTCCTTTCTAATCCAATGTATCTAACCTTGGTGAGAGCTCTGACCAAAATACCTTGGCGTAAACGAGGTTAGTAAATAAATCAAAGTAGTATAAAGAAGCACTCAGAGAACGACGCCTACTAAGTAATCGATTTAGATTGTCTATCCAGTACACACATACTATGGTAAAAGTACGAAGGCGGCGGCTGCTTCTTTCTTAATGTCTACAACCTCTCTCACTTGTTCTTGTCACCACTGGGTTAACACACATACTCCTAACTTCGTAAGCCAAATATCGTCATTTTTCGAGAGTCATCACGCATAATTTCTTGTCTCTTTCTCCCTTTTCTTTGGGCTAGGATGTTATCACCCCTTTACCAAAGCTATGGGCTTGCGTGCGGTGTACCCAAAATTCATTGCAAAGCCCTATTTATAAAAAACCCTGGCATGGTGTATGATCGTGGAACAGACAGAGCGCAAGAATTCCAGCAGTCGAAATCACGCAATAACCTGAATAACGGAACGTAGAGAAGGCGTGACGACCTGGTCGCATACTTGTACATCATCACCGTACAATGTTGTAAAGGTAAAAAATATATATTTCAGACATTTGAACATCTGTTAATTTAAGAGAACAAAAATCTTCAGTGGTCTATACTTTAGAGCAAAAAAAAAACGAACTGCATAATTCATTATCGAGAAACAAGACTCGAAAATATTTAACCGGTGCCAACATTGTTAAAAATTGGCCACATGGTTTATTTATGTAAACATTGACTGGGTTACTCCTGAGGTGAGAATTGTTTCCATGATGGCTCATGGATGGTCTTCCTTATAAAGCCTATTTGTGATTAAAAGATCATTCTCCATGAATTAGATGAACCACTTGGTACTCCATTGAACTGGTTTACAGTGCTGCTACTGACTGAGGAAACGGTTGTATAAATAGCTATTCCTCAGGAGGGCAGAGTTCGTGGTCTAATTGCGTCTATTAAATAAACAATGTGCCCGGGTCAAATCTCACTTGAGCTGGATCTAGAAATGGTTTCTGTTATACGTTATCACGTCATGATATTTCTGTGAAGTGTGCTTTTACGTACAAAATAGTATTTCATATTTGTATTGAACAGCCAAATGCATAAAAACGTCAACGTTACCCTATCTTAATTACCCGACATAGAATTAGCCTGGTCCTTATAAAAATTAGGCTAATTTCTGTTGCACAAAGACTTCATAGACGAGGCTATCGGAAAACCAAGCTAATTTGCTCTGGGAGAGATCATTTTCTGTTGACAATGACCCCAAAACAATGTTTTTGTTGTGATGATATGTGCATGGCATACGTTAACAAACTTTCAACAATCTTGAATGCCAAATCGCTAGCTCTCCTGCTGCCAAAGTGTTGCAGATAATTAACAGCAGCATCAATTCGGCATCCCCTGCAATAAATGTTCTAACAATAAACAAAACATTTCAAGAGTTTAATAAGGTTGGTTTGTTGACGCTAGACATATTGACTTGAGGCCAAATATAGAAACAGAGCTTTTCCTCATTTAAAGAGAGGTTGAAACATTAAATCAACCTAGGGTTGGCTGTAGATATTTGTGACATGAATCAGTCCAATGCCAGCAAACGAAAAATTGATGATCGTATCATTAAGCCCATAAAAAATACAATATGCATTTCTGCTAAACTTTCTCCTAAAAAAAGATCCCCCCACACTTTCATGGCCAACTTATCTCGACAAATCTGATACAAATATATTACGTTCAGCAGTGCTGGTTGAGAATCATAGGAAAGGGGTGTGCGTAGCCAATAGTAAACGAGGCAGATGTGCAATGTCCCAATCCTTGTTTGCTTCAATACTGAGTTACACAAACAAATCATTGGACGTTCTTTGCTATTCTGAGGCCATGAGATTTCATCCTACAGAAGATATCCTAGTCAAGTAGCTGTAGAATCACATGTCATCTCATGTCTTCCCCCACCACCACCACCCCATCCCTTCTTAGTGCACGCTGGATACCGCCATGGTAAGTAGTAGGAGAAAACCCCCTTTTGTATTGCCATAGAAGTAGGAAGGGCAATTAAGTCTCAATTTAGCACTCTAATTTTCAAATGAAGAGTCATAATTTTTACCCGGTTTACTATGTTATTTATTAACACTTTTTATCCATATACATAATGATGGCACAAACACATGGCTGGCTCAGTGATATGGAAACAGGCTCCACATTTCTGCCATCTTACCAGAAAGGAGAATGCGCTTTGCAGGGTACTGCTGGCGAGCGAAGCAGGGACTTGCCAGCGATCAACTGCTCTGGATGCCCAGGCATGGTCCTAGGCGATTTGGGCGGCCCGCCACAACATACATAGACCAGCTATCGCCGTGACGCGGAATGCCAGCCTGAAGACCTTCCAACCTTGATGCAGGATCGAGATGGATGGCATGATAGACTAGAGTGCAACTCGATCAGATGATGATGATGATGATCCACATTTACTAACAACACAACTCTCCTTACGTACATGAATTAAAAGGCTGAACCCCTCCCTCCCAGTTGGCAAAATACAATAAACAAAAACATAAGTTTGAAAATTCTTCAATTATTCGAAATGAAATCATTGTTATCTTTAAAGCGAACTGTGCCTGAAATTTCACTGGATTAACAGGTTCTGGCCAAAATTTCAATTTGATATCTTGGATTGAGCGGTCTGCTTTAGAAAACAAAGTAATTCACAGACTACTCTCCGAGAAACGTTGTACATCCGTATCCCTACTTTCTCACAATTGTACAACTTCACATGAAATTACACATTCCCAAATCACCCCATATGAATACCAGTCCTGCCAATCAACAGTTTTCCAATGAATGTAATGGTAGCAAAAAAAATTGACAAGTAGCACGTTTTGCAATAGTAGATGACATCACAAGAACGAAACATCCAGTGAATTGCGCAGAGCTATCTCCACTTGTAATGCAAAAAAACATCACGACAGTTCCGACGTTGTTAACAACAATCATAAATCGACTTTGCGTTTCCCACCATAAGCAAGCAAAAAAGGGTTAGTCTCTCCTGCTTATGCCAGAAATGTTAAAATGTGGGTTCGTAAAACCGTCCGTTTCATCATATAGCAAGTGCCTGCGGCTCTCAACTCGTCAAGTAGTCCTAAACTATATAGCGATTTGAGGGCCAATTCGGCATGTTAACAACACCACATCTGTGACTCCGCTAAAGGATGAATAATCATTGTCGTCAAGGTAGTAAACAGACGTTGGAACATAGCAAAGTCTTTCCGTTATCTCCACCCAAACTTTTATGAACTTTTGTTGTTGTAAATCATATCATCATCGATTACTTGCTTCAATAATCAACCGATCAAAATTAATAACTACCACGTATCAAGAAATGTCATCAAAATTAACAGCAAACCTTAATTCTCACTAAATCTTCATTGAATACCATCCGCGAACATTCCACATTCTCCTCGATAAGTATCAGTTCGTGCAAATTCCAGTCAGGGGCGGATCAAGAAGGTAACGAAAGTTGCTTAAGCCACTGTCAAATTTTCAAGGCAACACTACTGACTTAAGAGACCCCTGCTTTCGCTACGTAAGACTCGACATCATTCGTGTATTTTACAACCTGTTCTTATTTCTGCAACCTGCCACCTACACAGGGGCGGATCCAGGGGGTCGAGAAGGTTGCTAGAGCCACTGTCAGATTTTAAAGGCAACACCATCGACTAAACAGACCCCAGTCTTCAACCTAAGCAACACTCAACATCATTCGTGTATTTTACAACCTGTTGTTGTTTCTGCAACCTGCCACCTACACAGGGGCGGATCCAGGGGGTCGAGAAGGTTGCTAGAGCCACTGTCAGATTTTAAA
>JAAAKL020014003.1:0-12177 GCA_010016065.2 Carybdea cf. marsupialis auct. non (Linnaeus, 1758) | reverse complement strand
CTACTATTGCTACTACTTCTACTACTTCTACTACTACTACTACTTCTACTACGACTACTACTACTACTACTACTACTACTAATACTACTAATACTACTACTGTTGCTGCTGCTGCTATTACTACTACTAATACTACTACTACTACTACTACTACTTCTACTACTGATATTACTTCTACTACTGCTACTACTCCTACTACTACCACTACTACTACTAAAACTACTACTAATACTACTACCATTACATATCACTGCTCGATTTTTTTAACCTCATTCCTTTTTCAAAAAGCAAAGAGAACTGATACATTTATGACAAAATTTCTTACAACGATCTTGCCTTACAGGTAATTTGAGGGTAGAGTCCGTAGCGTAACATCTTTATTGGAAGTAAATTAGAGCTATGAAGATAGTTTGATATATAAAGTCTTTTATCCTAGCTGTTGGGCTCAAGTCATGTTGCTAACTCGAGTTTAAGTAAATTCAAGCTTCCATTTTAAAAAGTCAGTCTTGAGGATAATCCCAAGTAACATTCTTTTCACAGTCGTAGGCTATTTAGCCTTAGTTAAAGGCATGAGATTAATTAAATGCATGCAATCATATACTAAGAGGAGATCAGCCGATGTAAATGAGACTTTGAGGTCAGGCACAAAGTCGTCAGCATGCAGAACCTTGAGGCAGGTAAGAAAACAAAGTAAATGAGAGCTCAAGCGTTTACTGTAAAAGAAGCACATAACGATATAGCCCCCGGGTTTGTACACCAAAACTTTTCAACATGCTAAGACAGGTCGAAGATTAACCACTAGGACAGAGAAAAAACAGGAAATTGCAGAAGAATCTCATTTTAACACCACCAACGGTGATTCTGTGTGTCACGTGGCTACTAAGAAAGTGTCATTACGATAACGCAGCCTAAGTGTAATTCAGGGTGGCATTCATAAATGTGAGTTGGCATAATGTTATGAAAAAGACATTAAAAAATTTCTGAGTATATATATGCAATGATTTTGTATTCTGTATAGAATGTAGCAGAGTTCAGAACTGTTTACCGCATGAGAAAGTTTGTAATTTTACGTCAAAAACACCTATTCCTACCATATTGGCTACCATATTCGAATAACACTTAACAAGTTCTTGATACAATTATTATTATTCAAGAAATTATCACGCTTCCTTATTTTTATTGCGCATTTTTGGTCAATCAAATTCTTCTGGGGTTGGGGCTTTGTTATTGTTTTTGTTTAACTTGACTGCTAGGAGCCATTTCGTCTAGTTCTGTTGGGATAAGGCCATTGATAGTACTAATAGCAATAATAACAAAACAATAATAATAATCGTAATAATAACGTAATGTAATTGTTTATATTGAATATCTTTCCCATTGTGGTAATTTTCTACATTGATTTCAAGTCACATTTTTTCATCATGTTGATAATACGCATTTTCAACTGTCTAACTTGCAGTAATGTACATAGATTTAGAAAGATTTGTTCAAGAAAATATTTAACGCTGGTATTGACTATGCTCCTTCACTGGAATTTCTTCTCCTCATCATCATTATTACTAGCATAATTATTAGGATGATCCCCATCAGCGTCACCCACGCGCCACCACAATTGACATTGATATCATCTTACTGACAAGTTGCCAACATAATTAATTTGAAACAGTCGTCAAAAACTACATGCAACAGCTAAATACGTTTTCACATTTCAATTTATAAGCTGAAATATGAGGCAACCCATTTTTAAGATTATTAATTTGTTAAAGGACAGGAAAGTCACAGGTTGGGCGTTTCTAACTTGTTCTCTGTCTCTTTAGATACGCCCTTCCTTCTCAAAAATGCGATCATTCGTTCTACGCCTCTCCCCTCTCTCTTTTAGCACAATTTTTTACTATTTATTAATGCATGCTTTGCTTACGTCGAGGTCTCCTCCTAGTGTCCTCTATAATTTGTAACTAGTTTGTCAGAAGCTGGTGTTAGGATACACTAAAAGCTCATAAATTAGGGGGTATTTTGCTATGTTTCATCTACGCACGTTTTGAAAGTCGGCTATACTCACTTTGAGGTAGGATACTTTTTTATTCACCTTATCTTCAAATTTCAATAAAAAAATATCGAGTCAATTAGTGACGTTAACAAAACTTATAAACAATTTATCTCAATGAGCCAATGAAAATATTTTGATCTGTTTATTCTGGCCTATCATCACACGACCCAATTAGACTATTGAAAATTATCGAGTAAATAAGCTAATTTAGTATTGCTTAATGTTTAAGGGTTTTGTTATGGTGACAGCCAGTAGAAATTTTTGTATGCATGATCAGGTATTTGAATAATGTGATCTTATCTCTTTGGTAGATGTTGCTGTTCATGATCTAAAAAGTGTTTTGAAGACGCCAAGTTGCTAACTTTCATGCAAACGGATTTTCTGTGGTATTTAGCAAATTACCTATGGTCAGACAAAACGCATCCCTATGGCAAGGAGCATTCTACCATTATTGATTTACAGTAGGAGATTGTGGATGAGGCCTTAGTTTCCCTGTTTAAACCTATCATATTCAGTCTAGTTCACTAACAACCCTTAAATTCAAGTTCTTGTTCCAAACAACTGTCTTAAACAGGAATATAAAATAAAGCATGTGGCATTTTTCATCCCTTGTCTATCTCTTGTTCTAACTTCCCTTAAAATACCCAAACTTGATATGGTAGCATAAAGGTTAATATCTCTAGAGCCACAGTCATACAGAAGGCCTGGTGTTGTATCTGTCTCTTTTCTCCATTTTTCTCTTTACGTTTCAAACGAGTTGGAAAGAGGGACTTTTTAATTGCTATATTTTATGTTAACGTTACCATTAAAGGGTCCATTTGTAGTAGCAACGTTGCTAGCTCCATCAAATATGTTGTAAAGCGCTTAACATTTTCTTTAAATCATAGTTGCTCGTTTGTTTGTTAGATCAATGAAATTTTAATAAATTTCAAAAGACTTTCGTTGTCATCTTAAAACTGTACATTTTTGGTACAGGACTAGCTGATACGACAGGAAGTGTGCAAGCTACTACTTTGACTGTATTAGGACAGTGTCTTGGTATTGTTTTGAAAGAATTTGATCTGTAGTGACTGTTATGTACCTTCCTAATTGCAAATGACTATGAATCGGACCTACATACATTTGTGTATTGACTTACCATGCCTGTGAGGATCCCAGTGTGATTCAGGGTTAAATATGCATCAGCTGCGATTCCCTTTATGCGTAGGAGACTAGGTCCAAATGACTGCAGTTCTAGCTGAGCTGAAATGGTGGAGGACATTGCAAGGAATGTAAAATCAGTGGATGAAAGCACAAAGAATTAAAGACCATTTAATGAATAAGGCATTGTTTTTATGTGGAGAGAATAGATTTTACTTAAAAAATATCTTTAAGTCAGTGGTCATTATTAACTGCATTTTTCCACTGTCACATTACCGACATTTCAGTCGTTGTCTCAAACACAAAGCAAAATTAAAAACTTGAACAGGTATTTACTGACATTCGACTGTGAAAATGTGAACTATAACAATTTTGCATCATAAGATTGACTATTGAAAGAAGATAATGTCAATATACTTACTGTATTTGTTATTTGGATCTGTCGTCCCTTGAACTGTGCCATCTGGGAGGATCTGAAGATGGAAGCCGGACTTACAGTATATTTTGCAAATTATCCAGTTTGTTGGCGCTGATGTGACGAAAATTTTTCGGAAGTTAATCCTTACGTGTCTTTTACGTCGTTTCGAAATTCGGTATCGTGGCTCTCTCGTCCTCAGATTCTTTCCCTTTAACACATTTTGGAGTTCGTGAAAAGAAACCTGGCGTGTACTAAGAAGTTTTTGGGCTTTGTATAACAGTGGTAAGTCGAATATACGATTAGGTGTCCGCATTGATCGATGTCGCGGCCATGCATGTGTTCTACTTCGGGTAAGACATATCAAGATTAGTTGAAACACTCCGACTCCAAGAACCAATACCTGGTAATGAGACAGATCAGATAGCTTTGAGAGATATATTTGCTATTAAGCAACCATAAGTAGACAAGTAACAAAAGGGCAGACATGGTGCAATAAGAGTTTTCTTTAGCCACAGAACAAAAAAATGGTTGGTAGGATAATGTGCAGACAAAGGCATCTTCATAACTCATGGGATCAAAGTTCCCTGTCGTGCTTCGAACAACTAGAAGCTGATTCTCCTCTTCTATCGTAATCCAGGGACACTTATTTATCAAAGTTGCTGAAATACCAGTATCTATTTAATGCCAGCAAGATATTGCATTGTATTGGCTGGTTGCCTTGCTGCCACATTTGACGTTGCAGACACATGTGGGCCTGAAGGGAAAGGTGTGGCGTTCCTTGGATATCACCACTGACCACGGATGACTTTTTCCTTATGTAGGTCATTCATTCATTTGTTGTTTGCTACACCAAACAAACAAATACATGAAAACAACTCAAGTGGTAGCAAAAGTCATTCATTTCAAACTTACCTCAAACGTGATTAACACTCTTGCTTAAAATCTTTACTGGTCACCAAATTATTCCACATTTATCATGAGAATATACGGAGATTTGATTTATAATTTTCAAATACCTCTGAGACGCAATATCTTTTCATTAAAAGATACATAAAGAAACCGTTTCGTTTTGTAAGGAAGCAGGATTGCATAACATTTTATTTAGAATCCATTACCAAGGGGAGACAAATTTAAATTGCCATCGTCCTTCAAATCTACTATCATCACGCAAGTTGTATTAGATATTTTAAAACGATTCTTTGTTTTAGATTTGTATCCTCAAATACTACGCGAAGATTTAAAACGTATTTTAATCAAATTTTCCCTTGGAGATTTCCTCACAAAAATACCTCTACGTGTTCAAAAACAGGAAATATCGTTTTCGGTAAGGAAGTCGTTACTGATATGGGTATAAGCGGGTTTTAGTGAGTTTTTTTAGATTTATAACGTATACCAATGTTCTTTATCATATTTTAATGCTGAGAAGTTCTGCGTAGAATGTAGATTTATTGAAAAAAAACCCGACCGTAGAGCTGCATCGCGAAGGCAAGGTTCAAAGTAAAGTTGACTTGTTGGGTACGTCTTACTTAATTTGCTTAACTTTTGGATATGACAATAATTTTACTATAAGTAACAACGACAAAACCTGTTTATAACATCAGCTTTACAATTGAAGAGGAGCAGCATCAACCCTACTTAAAATTACAGTTGCAGTTGCAGTAGTAGTAGTAGTAGTAGTAGTAGTAGTAGTAGTGGTGGTAGTAGTAGTAGTAGCAGTAGTAGTAGTAGTAGTAGTGATGGTAGTAGTAATAGTGGCAGCAGCAGCAACTGCCGTATCATTAGTTGTAATAAACTACTAGTTGTAGTGTTACTAAAAGTGGAAGGAGGCGTAGAAGTAGTAATAGTAGTGGTAGTAGTGGTAGTAGTAGTAGTAGCAGTAGCAGCAGAAATAGTGGTAGTAGCAGTAGCAATAGTGCCTGTTGAAGTAGAGGTGGTAGTAGTAGTAGTAGTAGTAGTAGCAGCAGTAGTAGTAGTAATAGTAGAAGTAGTAGAAGTAGTAGCAGTATAAGTGATAGTAATAGTAGCAGTAAAGGTAACAGAGGAACTAGAAGTGGCACTGTAATGATTATCATAATAAAGAGTTGTAGTAGTAGGAACAGCAACATCAATTGCAGTCATACTATAGTATTGTAGTGATAGTAGCAACAGTAGCCGTTGTGTTAGTAGTAGTAGTAATAGCGGTAGTAATATTATGACGAGTCTTGTATGGAAAAAGAAACAAGAAACGTGGCAGTATTTTGTAGCAAAATCTGAATCAGCAGAAAATGTGGGAAAGGGTAAGTTAAATATCGATTGTAAAGGAAAGAGGTGCGAATAATCCCCTTTTAACAGCCTCTCTGAGATTGCTAGTGGGGGTCAGTGCTAATCGCATCACCATGTACCTCTGCCATTACCCATACTCATAAATCATACTGATACGGATGAAGGACTGTTTGAGCTAAGGCAATTCAAAAATATATTAACAAGACGCTGTCTATCTACCCTAATCTATTGGCTTAGAATGCAAGCCTGGCTACTTTGTACCTATTCCTTACATTGTACATCAAATACAACTATTGTTCATAGTCTGTAAAGCTCCGTATTTGCGGTATTACGTTACCGAGTTGTTTTTCGAAAAAGAAGCAGCAAAGTTATAAAATTAAGGTTCAGATTTTATCATCATAATTTAAAAACACTAATTACTAAAACTAATAGTTTCATTTAAAACTCATTCTGTAATTTACACTTCTAAAGTTTTCCTTTTTTCCAGTATTTAAAGTACGTTGAAAAAAAAATCAAAGAGTACCAATTTTTTGCCTCTGAATTAGATCACAAGTATTAACTAAATACTAACGTATCATCTAAAATACCTGGTTGCTTTTTCTAACCATTGAAATGTAATGCAGACGGGAAAAGTACTTAAACAGAAGTTGCACTAGTAAACATTTGAGAACTATTATCAGCGTATTCGAATTCGATGTCATTCAAAGCACTCACTGATTAGTACAAATTCTAGAGATCATATAATGTTGAAGTACTTATCCCCTAATTATTTCTTTGTTCCTTGCGTACATGATACTTTACCTCAGCTGTACATTACAAAGGAAGTTACATTCTTAGGTACTTGTCAAAAGTTTATTAAAAGAGAATTATAAGAACTCACTTCTTCTTTATTGTTCTAATAACTCATTTTAGCGATAAGAGTCTGTGAAACGATAATACATTTCGGGTAATTAGAGGAGATGAGGCTAAACGCAATGTGCACGCACGTGCTTTAGTTGGTTGAGACATGAAGAACGTTTGTTCACTTACTGTCTTGATGGACAAGTATGACTTGAAATGTCATTACCATTCATGAAAGTGAAGCTTAATAGAATTAATAAATGTTAAAATGATAATATGTTTCACACTATGTTGGTAAAGAGTACATGTGTTTGTTCATACGATTACATTTTCAAGGGGAGCCTTTATCATGTCATTACATCCATATGGCTAACCACAAATAGCTAGTATAGATTAAACTATAATACATACCTTTGGATCCATGATAGTTTATGATGCCTAGCAGATGTTCACACTTCAACTGCCGATAAAGTAATCTCGTTCGCACCTGACCGTAACTTCAACTAATCTGCACCAGTCCTTAGTTTACTGACCATAGATATAAGACATCTACATAATAAGCAAAGGCATACCGTTGTTTTTCTTATTGTTCTCTTCAGACTCTTTTTCATTTAGCGTCTGTGTCATTGTTCAGGTGACAAATTTAGTTTACAATGGGTTATCATCAGCATCTATCTCCAATGAATAGTAAACATCCAATTTATCAACATTTCCTTTACTACAGTATCATGTCTCCATCACAGTATTGTTAAATAAATAACTTGCACTGATTTTGATTACTGTAAGGTGGAAGCACTGAAAAATACAGCTACGCTCCTTACAACTACAAACTTCTGAGAAGGTAAAGAAACGAGCTGAATAATACATAGTGTTTTTGAAAAGGGTCGGATGTTATTTAGACCGATCAGAAAAGTGGCGGTATCCTTCTAAAAGTTTCTTCTTTGTTAGTCATTGATAGCATAGAAGGGAAAGAATACATCGGGGAAATAAGATTAAAAGAAACCGAGCAGGCCTTGAAATGCATGGATGTTTGTGTTCTAGCTTGCTTGACTTGTATCCAACCGGCCAATACCACACTGCGGATGTGTTTTGAAACGGTCAAGATAAACTTTAATCGAGGCACAAATCACGGAACTGTTGGTATCAACGGTGTTACAAGGAACCTCGAAAGTAGCAGGAAGGTCATGACACATTGTTTAATCTTTTTAGTTACGCTAATTTCGATCTGATTCACCTTAAGGAGAACTTCAAGATCATCTTGTGTTTGTCCTAGCAAGGACAATAATTATCTAGATGTTAAAATATCAAAATGCAAAGTAAATTAAACTAGTTGCAATATATAACAATTTCTACTTTTCGAAGCATCAATCTATTGATTACAAATTCTTCCATGTACTCATAACTTTCATGAGATCAAAACTGTGAGTTAGAGACATTCAGCAGTTACAACACAAGCTCGCAAACTCTTAACTATCTCTAAGCATGCTTTAAATATTCAGAAAACGGGTTATTGGCCAGGTTAAGTATAAAACTGTTGTTATTTTCTACAAAATTGTCTTGTCGCTTGCTGTTGAATTAAAATTTTTGACTTGACCAGATTTCATCCACAAAAGCCCACCTTGGATCAACCAACCGTGATCATTTTGAAGTCTACGGTAGAGGGCTGTACTATTTGCCTGTCATTGATTGAGTGGCACAACACAGGTAACTCATTGAGCATTGCAAAACATCCCTAGTATACATAATATGTGCAGTTGATCGTAGTTTCAAAAAGCATGCGATTATATAAACTAAATATTTCAATGAGCATCATGCAATGTTGATGCCACACACTCCTAACATATCATAATATGTTATACCATCATACCTTTGGCTAGTTTTATCAACGCATTTCTATATTAGTTGATAGATAATTATTACTGGCTTGCATCAATGTTACTGATTTGCTTTCGGATAAATCCTCGCTATCTCATCACTTATCGTCTCAACTTTCGACGAAGTTTGTTTTAAACATTCAAGAGAAAGAGAGTTACTAGAAGATCCAGCTGAGAAATTCTAATTTGAATCGTGATAGTCATTATCGAAGACTTACAAGTCCCTGAGCTTCAACGTTCTTACGTGTTAAATTCAGCAACTACTGCCAAAGTTTAACGACTCTAATTTTATACAATCCCAGCTAAGATGTTTAAATTTTCATTATCTTAACTTACACGAGAGAAAGCTATAAAATCCTCCTCTGCAGAAATAGGTCAGCTTTAAGTGAAGCGCCAATCAACGCAGTATGCAATAGAAACAAAATTTTTAAAGGCACACGTTAAGTTGTTTGAGGCTCATCGAATATTTATCTGCACATAGAAGTTGGGTGCTGTGAATGCACATAACGGTATAAAAGTTATGAAAAAAAAAGATAGATTGAGTTGCATAATGTACACTTTCTATATAAGTACACCTGAAAAGAATTGCAGAGTTCAAATCTCCAAATTTTTGAAGAGTATATGGGAATCATAGCTCTGCGTAAAAAGCCTTTTTTACTTTTTAGCTAGAGCAATAAAATTTACAAAATCCTATTTTCATACGTTTTACAGACGTTTACGTACGCCTACGACAGAATAACGGTTCCTCATTTGTGTTTTTGAAACGTTCGAATTCGTATTCAAAGCAAACCAGACGTCCGAAAGAGCACAGATTTTCAAACATTCGAGACTTCGGGTCTTAAAAATTCTGTTTACAGTTTTTTAATAAAACGAAGACGAGGGGAAATTTAGTGCTATCTTCTTTCTAGCAAGCTGCATACTGCAATGGTTGTGTTAAATAGTACTTTTGTTACTACTCTTGAATCTTGTAATCAGATGCGTTTATGGAATTTATTATTCTACGCTCAAAGTGGAGAATTTCATGGAATCACGAGGCTTATGAAAGTCCGACTGTTTCCTGCGAACTGAACGAAAATAGAGGAAGCATTCTGTTAAATAGACACAGTATTTGTTGTACATTTATGGTAGGCGTTTTTTAACGCTCAAAACGTACAATTAATATTTGGCAGAGAATATAATATATTAAAGTAGTAGGGCAAGACACTATACGCCTTTGGCTCTACTAGAAGCATGAAAATGCATGACCAACAAAAAATACAGCAAACTAATTTTGCAGCAACAATTTTATCCATCACAATTCCTCCTCAAATTCCAATAATTAAATATGGAAATCGAAGATGAAATGCACATGGTGTCAAATCCATCAGGACAGCTCCCTTCCAAATTGACAGAATTCACTTTTGACTAGAATTAAGAAACCACTAGAGGCATGATAAAAAGCCAAAGATCTGGCTCCTACGAGGATCGCATTGCTTCCTAGTTACCTTATTTACTAAAGGTTATGAAATGTGTTTTCCGTTGCCAGCTTTGTTTGTAGTAACAGAAGTCCTTGAATCACTGCCAGGTTACTTCATCCTCCTCGTACAATCTTTATCTTATGCTGTGATCTCAGCTGTCTAGTCTTCTTTCATTCCAAGGATTATTTTCTTAAGAATAACAAACGCTTATCCTAGGTTCTCTTAATTCATTGAAAAGCCAGTACAGATTTACTTTATCTAGCCGCCATTGTTTCTTATGCCGTGTTATCCGTTAATGTCGGAATTGTCTGTCTACTCTCGGGAAGCATGAAGCCTTATTGTCGTAGAAATCTTTCACACGGGCGACTTCCTCCGACATTACCAATAGATAATCCACATTTTCCCGTGCAAAATTATTTTTGCCCACGCAAAATTGGACCAATAACTTTCCGACACTTCATCACAAAAGCTTGAAGTAACGTAATTCATTTGCAACTGATTGAATGACATTAAATAGCAACAATTAAACTGTACACAATATAAATGCACTTCGTGTGCCTTAACATTCAAGATCTTCCGTCGTAAAGTTGCCGAACTCAGACTGTAAGAAGTTCGCGTGACAGCCCCTGTCTTACGCATTGTGTCGATTGATGAAATGATAAAATTCATGGAGAAGTAACTGGAATTCACGACATATAAGAACGTAAGAATGTGTTCTTTCATATGCAAGACTGCTTTGATAAGATGCAATTGACTTGAACTCTGTCATACCAAACATCAGTCTAAAGTCACAAAACAGGTATCACAAATTCTATACGACAGTTAGTGTATTACAGGAAAGCACGAACTCAACTTCGATAACTGGAAGCACGGGAACATGTGCTTGCACGCTTTTAACGGTCCTCTTATCTTATCTGCTTTCAAAAATGTAAATATGTAATAAAGTAATAAAGTATTGACGTCACAAAGGGTCGTTCGGGAAACCAATTGAATCACTACATGAAAATCCAATTTATTGCCACCTCACAATCACATTCCATCGGTCAAATGTCTATCAACAAAGTATTGAGGTCAAGACTTCTTCAAATTACAAATAGGGTTGTATTGGATATTTGAAATTCTGTAAAGAAACACTTTTTAATTTGACTTTTTAACAGCATAGGAAGAGCTTTCAAACAAGAAGGCTACCATTGTGACATTGGGCTAAGTTTGTCAGGGTACAATTAGAAGGGTAGTTTCCGGTTTGCCAAAAGAGATATCTTACGGTGGTATGTATCAACAAGATCATTTTCGCGTCAGGTCTTGTTAAGAGCGAAACGAAAGGCTTCGACCAATAGAAAATGTCAAGAATATGTGCCCGCTGTTGTCAGCTATTCTTAGCTTCTGTACCACTTCACTACAAATTTGGAAAGACTCCTCATTTTACAGATGGAAGATGTATTTAGTTTTTAAAATAGTGAAATCTTTTTCAGTTGTAAAATGGTGAGTTCTCCACCTTGACAAGACTACGACCTTTCAGTGTTGTCACTAAAGCGTTTACGCTTTTCATGGAAAAACGGGGAATCCAACCGACGAAAATGTACGTGGCACATGTACACGTACATTACGTAACAATTCAAAGTAATAAGTGTTGTTCCGAAGGTATTTCTGCCTGACACGTATCGCAGAAAAAACGTCAAAAATAATCTCGAATAAGTGATATAGCTTCCACATGATTTTAGCCTTGATGAACCACTAAGGCTACAGTTGTTATGTTCGACCCTTGAGTTATTTAAGTAACTTAATACTTGACTTATGTCTTTTAAACTATAGGCCGAAAGGACAGAGGTTTTTTAGTCGTAAGATGAGGCTTTCTGTGATGCAACTTTAGCATAAGTCTGTAGAAAGTCTTCCTAAAGTCAATAGCAAAAAATAAAAAATGTGTACTCCCACAATCACCTAGAAAGAAGCTGTTTTCTCTCCACAAATCACGAGAAAATTTTTAAAAATCGGATAATGTGGCTATTATCTTTTATAGCTGAGTCTTGATAGTCTATGATATACCAGCAATTGATCTTTGCATGGGGGTCATTCAAAAAGTACGTACGCTCAATTTTGACGATTTTTTACCCCCCTCCCCCCCTTGTACGCTTTCGTACA